>AWOL01S0015450.1:8055-19631 GCA_000715115.1 Nicotiana otophora | reverse complement strand
TTGAGGCCATTGAGGTTAATGAAGAACTGTCATATGAAGAAATTCCAGTTGCCATTCTTGATAGGCAAGTCTGGAAGTTCAGAAATAAAGAAATTGCCTTCGTGAAAGTGTTATGGCAAAACCAACTAGTTGAAGAGGCTACTTGGGAGGCCGAGGAAGAAATGAAGAAAAAGTATCCTTATTTGTTTCAATAGCCATGTATTTATTAAGTTGTGTTCTGTGAAAATTCTAAGGGTTACCTTCTATGAATTATGTATCATTTGAACAAATGGATGTGGGGCAGAACCACTCTGCGGACCACAGATGGGTCGTAGAGTGGGGCAGTTCACGGCCCATTATGCCACCGCATAACCATTTCGTAGGCTGCACTCTTGTCGCATATCCCCCTTTGGAATTTCGTGGATGGAGGATCTGCTGTGCATTATGCTACCGCAAAACAGGTCTCGGTGCATTATGCGACCGCAGAACGGGTCTGCGAGCCGCACAATGACCTCATACCTGGTCAGTTCCTTTCCAGTTTTGGCTCCCAAATTATGCGACCGATATGCGGTCGCATATTCCACCACATAACCTGTTCTGGGGCTTCAATTTTAGGGTTTTCAAACCCAACCCTATTTCATTAAAACATAAGCCATAGCTCATTTTGAGCACATTTCTGATATTTTAGAGTGAGAGAGAGTTCCTATAGTGGGGAATTGACCTTTAACCTAGTACCCATCAATTCTTGCTCAATCATTGAGGATTAACAAAGGAGTCTTCATCCTAAAGGTAAGAATCTATGTCCTAGCTCTCAATTTCGAAAATTTACAAAACATGTAATAATTAGAGAGACTATTATTGGGTGTGGGGGTTGTTGTGTTGCATGCATGTATTCTTGAAGTATGTAGGAAGGTTGTGAGATAAAAATGGCAGAGAATGAATTGGGCAATGATTGAATCTTCCACAAAAGGACCTTGAAACCTTAATGTACACCTAGTGTTTGATAATGTGCTCAAATGAACTAAAATCATGATCATCTTCCTAATTTTGGTCCAACTTGTTATATTTATAAAATAGATTGAAGTTGCTAAGAATTCCAGATCATTTTAGAGTTTGAGAAGCTCAATTGTGGAATGTTGGCTAAACCCCCTTCTTCTTAGAATCGAATCCTCGGTGTTTATGTCAACATCGAATAAAGGTTATGCCAAATTGTATAAAAAGCCTCTATGTGTCTAAGATTCCCAAATTACTCTTACGTTAATTTAATGTCTTGAATGGAAAGCCTTATTGTTGTTGATAATGATAATGATGTTAGAATATGGAAAAGGGAACTGAAATTATGAGATACGACCAAGTTCCAAGAATGACTTTGTAATCATGATCACTAGTGCCAATGAATCGAAAAGATATGAAAGCAGTATGATGTGAGATGATTGACTGAAAAAGGTAACGTCTTGGGTGAGACGGCCTAGCCTATCGGGCCGTGATCGGACGCCATGCCGCACACATGGTGGTGAATATGATAAAAATGATAATTGAAATTGTGGTTATGGTTGATGTCTCATGTGAGACGAGCTACTCGATCGGGTCGTGATCGGACTCCGTCTAAGAATACGGTGGTATTGTGAATTGTGGAATATCGGCACTAAAGATCACCCAACCCAATAATGTGGAAATTGACGTGAAAACTTATGTGATCCTTAACTTGATGTTTTAATATTATTTGAAGCTCTTATTGAATTCTTGATTGTTCCCCCTTGTATTATTATTCATTCTATTGAGATGGTGTTTACCTATACATATTAGTGCTATTCGACGGTACTAGCGTCCCTTTTGCCTTGGCCGCTGCCTCTTTAAATGGATGCAGATGGTTACATAGCAGGCAGTTTTGATCAGCGATAGTGGTACATCCTCTTCTCAGCAGACTTGGTGAGCCCCACCTCATCCCGGGGTCACATAATATATCTTTTATTCTTGTTATTATCATGTCTCAACGTATAGCCGGGGCCTTGTCGCTGGCACTATCATAGACACTTTTATATCATTCAGAGGCTACGTAGATACTATGTGGGTTGGTATTTGGGTGTTGGAAATGTTAAACAAGTTATGTTGTGTTTGATCACTTTTTCCACTCAAACTATTTGAATATGTGTATTTTGAGACTTAAAGACAAAATAGCTAATGAAACGATTTAGTATTGTGTGTATGGACTTCCTACTGTATAATTTATGAAATCATATCTTCTCTTGATCATGGGTAAGTTGGGTAGAAAGTATCTAACATGCTTGCTTGACCGGGTTCACTCGATTGAGCGCCGGTCGCGCTTCCCGAGGTTGGGGCATGCCAATAGCATGGGTGGTATGTTGGTATGGGGAAAGTCAATTTGGTAATGTTGTAATTATATCACACGTTCCACACCAAACTATGAAAGACTATGTATTTTGAAACTTATAAATGATGTAACTACTTATAACGAGTTTGAGTTGTTTTTTACTTGATCCTCCTCACCGCTTAATTAATGAATTGTGTTTTACTGTTATTCTTGAATAAGTTCAAGTAGAAGGTAATGAACAAGCTTTCTCGGTCGGGTTCTCTCGGTTGAGCACCGGTTGGGCACCCTGAGTTTGGGGCATGACACTTGCTTGCGTGGTTTCTCGGTCTTACATGTATGAGCGCATTAGAGAGCGTCAGTATTACCCCTATTTGCTTGCCTTAAGGATACAATGCAGCACGGCAATGCCAAGGAGGTTTCTATTAGAGATAATGGGGTGTTATGGATGTAGGGCCGTATATGTGTTCCCAATGTGGATGTGTTTCATGAGTCTATCCTTGAGGAGGCTCACACTTCGCGATATTCCATTCATCTATGTGTCACAAGATATATCAGGATTTGAGTCAGCACTATTGGTGGAGAAGAATGAAGAAAGATATAGTAGAGTATGTGGATCGGTGTTTGAGATGTCAGCAGGTCAAGTACGAGCATTATAGGTCGGGCGATTTGCTTCAAATACTTGAGATTCCATAGTTGAAGTGGGATCGTATTACCATGGATTTCGTTGTTGGGCTCCCATAGACTTTGAAGAAATTTGACACAGTGTGGGTTATTATGGATAGACTGACCGAGTCTGCACACTTCATTGCGGTTGTGCCTACCTATTCTTTAAAGCAGCTGGCTCAGATCTGGATATGTGAGATTGTCCGTCTCCATGGTGTTCAGGTGTTCATTATCTACAATCGAGGCACGCTCTTCACATTGTATTTTTGGAAAGCTATACAACATGACTTAGGCACACAAGTTGAGTTGCGTAAAACATTTTAAACCCCAGATAGACGGGCACTCCGAGCGCACCATTCTGATCTTGGAGGATATGCTATGTGCCTGTGTTATGGATTTCAGGGGTTCATGGGATTAGTTTCTACTACTTGCAGAGTTCTCCTACAACAACAGCTACCTATCGAGTATTTAGATGGCTCCTTAGACGGCCTTATTGTCACAACCCAAATCGGAGGGCCGCGAAGGGCACCTTGTGCCTTACTCAACCGAGTACCAACATAGAGTATCTTTCTTATCACACCATCATGGGTAAATAGGATAGAAGGGTCATCATGAGATAACCAAAATAAAACGTAAAGGAATACTCGACATAGGATGATCCAGCATGGTATAGAAACTTATACGTGTGACATAAGGGCCTATATGGACGACATGATCATTTGTACACTCAAAACATAGGCCGACAAGGCCATACAAGTACCCATATACATGACATCTGTCTACAAGCCTCTAAAAGTACATAAAAATCGTAATGGTCAGGACGGGGCTCTGCCATACAAATCAATACATGCCTAGAGCATACTGACCAAAAAGGCAACTCCAAGGCAGGTGGAGTGCACCAACACCTTCCACTGAGCAGATATCCTACTAGGATGGCTATCAACCTGTCTATCGGGACTTACGGTCATGAAACGCAGCGTCCCCGGGAAAAAGGGACTTCAATACTAATAAAGTACTGAGTATGTAAGGCATGAAAAGAAGTATATAAAAGACGTGAAAGAAATAATGAGTAAAGGACACAATTTGTAAGTCTGAATAGCTTAGTAATCATGAAATCTTCATAGTGTCATGTATATGAGTATAGATATCATATCATGCATAGGTATATCCGTATATAACATCAGCAAGCCTCTAAGGGCATCCCATCATATCATCTCGGCCTTAGTGGGCGAAATCATAAATGTATGCCAGTTGATCAGGTGGCTGGTGCATATATAACACCGAAACCTTTGCCCATACCACATATACATATAATATACGCATATATACCGCCATCTAGTCATGGATGAATGTATATGTATATATGAATTCAATGAATAATGAAGTAAGTCAATAAGATCTCTCGAAATGTCAAAAGATAAATATGCCTTCATTTAATATTGTGAAATAAAATTTATCAACTTATGTATTTATGAGACCTATGAACAGACGATATAATAATAGGACATAGGGGTAATCAAGAACATAGGCATCCCTATTACTTCTAAGAATAGAGTCATTTGTGAAAGTTGCATGTTTGCTCATTTTGTTTGTATCATATGCAGCATGTCAAAAGGAAAGAAGAGATAGCCTTAACATGTCTTATCACAGTATATCCAATGACCACGCTGAAATCGTCTCATCTCACTTTAATCTACAACAACGATAATAATCCATGATGCTAGATTTGAAATGCCAATACCAGCGCTGTGAGTTCTAAGTCATGTGTTGGATAGTTGTTTTCATGATCCTTTAGTGGCCTAGAATCATAATCTATCACCTTCCTATGTTGCATTAATACACACCCAATCCTGATCATTGAAGCATCACAATATACCACAAATCCATTTATACCATCTGGTAGGGTCAACACCGGTGCCGTAGTAAATCTTGCTTTCAACTCCTGTAAACTCTTTTCATAAACATCTTACCATTGGGACTTAATTGCCTTTTGCGTCAATTTAGTTAATGGAGAGGCAAGAGTAGAAAACCCCTCCACAAACTTTCTGTAATATCTACCCAAGCCTAAGAAACTGCGAATCTCCGTTGGAGTTGTAGGCCTCGACCAATTCTTTAGAGCTGCAATTTTCTGAGGATCAACCTTAATTCCTTCACTAGAAACGACATGAGCCAGTAATGTGACAGATTAAAGCCAAAATTCACACATTGAATACTTTGCATATAAATTATGCTAGTGCAGTGTTTTCAGAACTATCTTGAGATGATCAGCATGGTCCTCTCAACTTCGTGAATATACAAGAATATTGTCAATGAACACTATCACAAAGGAATCGAGGAACGACTTGAAAACTTGGTTTTAAGATCCATGAAAACTGTCGGGGCTTTTGGTAGCCAAAAAGACATCACCAAAAATTCAAAGTGCCCATATCGGGTTCTAAAAGCTATTTTTGGAACAGCCTGCTCTCTGTTTTTCAATTGGTGATACCCGGATCGTAAATCAATTTTGGAGAAGTACCTGACACCTTGCAATTGATCAAACAAGTCATCTATCCTTGGTAGTGGGCATTTATTTTTTGTTGTGACCTTGTTGAGCTACCGTTAGTCAGTACACATTCTCAAATGCCCATCCTTTTTTCACTCGGGCATACCTCACAATCACTTATGCCTCCCAGTCACTCAGCACTCGGCACTCGCACTCAGTAGGTAACTGCGCTCACTGGAGGTGTGTACAGACTTCGAAGGGGCTCCTACAGCCCAAGCGCTATAATCTGCACGGACAACTCACGTGTTGCATGGACAACTCACGTGTTATAATAATAAAGTATGCTACAGGCGGGCAGCCTCGATCCACACTAATCCTCACAATCAGGCCCTCAGCCGATATCAAACATGTTGCGGCGTGCAGCCCGATCCCATAAATATGCAACATGTTGCGGCGTGCAACCCGATCCCATAAATATCCTCACAAATCAGGCCCTCGGCCTCACTCAGTCATAAACCTCTCAAGCCACTCAAGCATTTTAGTAAAACAGGGCATTCGGCCCAAAACATTTATATGAATCAAAATAGAGTCATAAAACTGAGTTATGATATGCAATGAAATGAATATGACTGAGTATGAATTTTCAATTTAAAGCAAATAATTCACAGCAATATGACCTCGGTGAGTCCCAATAATACTGGCACATAGCCTCAATCATGATTTTGAATATGCTTTTCAGCTTAATTTCTCTAACTCATAAAACCGCATGGAAAATGCCAAGATTATTTAACTATAAAATTACACAAAAACAATTATGTCACAATTTCTATAGTGCATGCCCACACTCCTGTCACCTAGCATATGTGTCACCTCCCGACAATTCACAAAATACATATATTTAGGGTTCATACCCTCAACTCCAAGATTAGAAGAGTTACTTACCTTGAACAAGCCAAATCCAATGTCAAGCAAGCTAAACAATGCTCCAGAAATCCCATTATGCGCGTATCGACTTCCAAACGGCTCAAAACTAGTCAAAATAATTTGATTCAGCCCACAAAATTATACGAATTAATTCCATATCAAAATTCTAATATTGTCCAAAAATCCGAAATTGCGCCCCAAAAATCACCCACGGGGCCCACGTCTCGGAATCCGGTAAAAATTACAAAATCCGAACCCCCATTCAACCACGAGTCCAACCATACCAAAATTACTCAAATCCGACCACAATTCGGCCTTTAAATCCTCAATTTAAACTAAGAGGGTTTTCAAACTTTTCCAACTTAATTCACCAATTAAATGTTAAAAACAACCATGGATTCGGGTAATTTAACCAATATTGAGTTAAGAACACATACCCCATTGATTCCTCTGAAAATCTACCAAAAATATCTTCAATCCGAGCTCCAAATAGTTAAAAATGGAAAATGGGACGAAGTCCTATTTTCTGAACTTAAACTTTCTGTCCAGACCTCTCTTCTTTGCGAACGCGACAGGTTGGTCCGTGAATATATCCACATGGACCCCATATAAATAATGACGCCAAATGTTCAATGCAAATACCACCGCTGCGAGTTATAAGTCATGTGTTGGATAGTTCTTTTCATGATTCTCTAGTTGCCCTGAATCATAATCTATCACCTTCCCATGTTGCATTAATACACAACCAAGCCCGATCATTGAAGAATCACAATATACCACAAATCCAGCTATACCCTCTGGTAGGTTCAACACCAGTGCCATAGCCAATCTTGTTTTCAACTCCTGGAAACGCTTTTCACAAGCATCTAACCATTGGAACTTAATTGCCTCATGCATCAATTTAGTCAATTGAGAGGCAAGAGTAGAAAAAACCTCCACAAACTTTTTGTAATATCCAGCTTAGCCTAAGAAATTGCGAATCTCCATTGGAGTTGTAGGCCTTGGCCAATTCTTCACAGCTGCAATTTTATGAGGATCAACCTTAATTCCTTCACTAGAGACGACATGACCCAATAATGTGACAGATTCAAGCCAAAATGCATACTTTGAAAACTTTGCATATAACTTGTGTTGGTGCAGGGTTTGCAGACTACCCTGATCTGATCAGCATGGTCCTTTCGACTTCGTGAATATACAAGAATATCGTCAACAAACACTATCACAAAGGAATCGAGGAACGACTTGATAACTCGGTTCTAAGATCCCTGAAGGTTGCCGGGGCATTTGTTTTCCCAAAATACATTACCAAAAATACAATGTGCCCATATCGTGTTCTAAAAGCTACTTTCAGAACATCCTGCTCTCTGATTTTTAATTGGCGATGCCTGGATCGTAAATCAATTTTGGAGAAGTACCTAGCACCTTGCAATTGATCAAACAAGTCATCTATCCTTGGTAGTGGGTATTTATTTTTTATTGTGACCTTGTTGAGTTGCCAATAGTCAATACACATTCTTAGTGACACATCCATTTTCCTTACAAAAAGGACCGGTGCGCCTCAAGGTGACACATGCGGCCGGATGAAACCTTTCTCTAACAAATATCTCAATTGTTCCTTTAGCTCCTTAAATTCTGCTGGTACCATTCTGTTGGGATAAATAGATATAGGTTGTGTGTCTGGCATCACATAAATCCCAAAATCAATCTCCCTGTCTGGTGGGATCCCAGGGAGCTTATCCGAAAAGACTCATGGAAAATCATTCACAATAGACACAGACTAAAGTGTAGGTGCCTTAATTTAGGTATCGGTAACCCGAACGAAATGGTAAATACATCACTTGTTGATTATCTTCATAGCCTTAAGGTAAGAAATAAGCCTACCCTTCGGCACCACATCATCCCCCTTCCACTCAATGACTGGCTCATTTGGAAATTCGAACCTAACGGTCCTGGTTGGGCAATCAAGCTTGGCAAAACATGAATAAAGCCAGTCCATTACCATTATTATATCAACATCGACCATCCCCAATTCAATGAGATCGGACATGGTGTCCCGACCATGCAACGCGACAACACAATCCCTATAAACTCGCACGGCCAAAATAGACTCACCAACTAGAGTATATACAAAGAACGGCTTATAAAGATGTTCCGGTTCTATCCCAAATTCCATAGCAACATAAGAAGTAACATATGACAAAGTGGAACCAGAATCAATAAGATCATACACATCTTGGACAGTCAATATACATGTAACAACATCTGGAGAAGCCTCCGAATTCTGACGACACCTCATACCATAGAAACGGTTGGATCCTCTCGAACTCCGTGCTCTACCCCTAGCTGCACCATGCCCTGTGGGTGTTGGAGTGCCTCGAGCTGGAGGAGGTGTTGTAGATGTAGTAGCTATAGAACTGGCTGGCTGTGCCAGGCCCCTACCCGCATGGGGCCTCCGCTACTGCTGGAATCTATCTCCATGACGGCCCTGCTGATAGGAGCCCCTGTTGCCCTGATTGGGCCTGAAACGACTCCACTTCTGCTGCTGACTGGGCCCTACTTGTGGTGCACTAGACGAAGACTGAGCAAAGGACTAAGATGGTCCTAACGACCCTCCCTTTAATGTTGACCTGCCACCACCAAAAAAACCACCAAAGTTTATCGTAGACCGGGCCTTATTGCTACCCTCTCGCTCCATTTTGTTCTTTAATTAGAGGGTCTCTGTGGCTTGAACGAATGCCACCATCTTACCATAGTTCATATCAAAATTCAAGGCAGTTGTAGCGGCCTCATTAATTACCAAGGGACTAAGGCCCGGCACAAACCGACACACTCTAGCCTCCATAGTGGGCAACATGTAAATAGCATAGTTGGATAGGTACGCGAATCTCATATGGTAATACCACACACTCAGGCTACTTTGCCTCAAGTTTTCAAACTCAGCAGCACGGGCTGTCTTAGTCTCGGCAGGCAAGCAATGATCAATGAAGGCATCGGCAAACTCACCCCACTTCACCGAAGGGCTCCCTTCTTCACGGGACTCCTCCCATAGTTCAAACCAAAAATATGCCACCTCTTTCAGGCAGTAAGTATCCAATTCCACTGCCTCCATCTCAGTGGCATGCATAACTCGGAGAGTTTTGTGCATCGCATCAATGAAGTCCTGGGGGTCCTTCTCTAGGTTAGTACTCGTGAACACTGGAGGATCTAATTGGAGAAACCTGTTCACCCTGGAACTAGCAGAATCCCTTGGCTGACTGGAAGAAGTGGGTGCAACATTTGATCTCAGGGCCTGGGATGCCACTATCTGAGCCAACATCTGTATGGCTCCCTTTAGATCAATATTAGAAGCACCAGAATCAGAAGGTGGAATCGGAAGCTGGAACTGGTATATCAGTTGGAGGGACCGTTGCACCCTCAGTAGGTGTAGGGATAGGTACGGTCTAATAAGTTATAGTAGAGTCAGGGAACATAGTAATTGGAGGAATATTCCAACTCCTTGGGTGCTCACCCGCATCATTAAATATAGAATCAACTCCCACTTCTGGGGTTACATTGGCTCTTTGGCCAGTTCTTACTTCTTCTTAGGTACCATATAATGAAATTTAGAGCAAAGCATGAGTTAAAGAAGGAACAATCCTACAATCAGCTTTATCGCACAATCGAGAAGATGAAAGAAGGGTATTATTCCTAA
The DNA here is from genome assembly GCA_000715115.1 of Nicotiana otophora. Classification (NCBI taxonomy): domain Eukaryota; kingdom Viridiplantae; phylum Streptophyta; class Magnoliopsida; order Solanales; family Solanaceae; genus Nicotiana; species Nicotiana otophora. The sequence goes on along the minus strand of AWOL01S0015450.1, from coordinate 9,560 downwards.
TTGCCCATGTAGAATCCTAATCATAGATGTGGTCGACAACACACCAATAAGAAGGACTCTACTAGACACGGCTCCGAGACATCCTAGGACACTTTAAAACCTTTGGCTTTGATACCAAGTTTGTCACGCCCCAAAATTGGGGAGCGCGACCGGCGCTCAACCGAGTGAACACGGCTGAGCAAGCCTGTTAGATTTTCATCTACCCAAACTCATACATAAATGGAGATAATGCATATTTCAATTAATTTACCAATAAGGTGATCATGTCTAGAATACAAATTCAATACCAATAGTTTCATCATCTTAAAGTCTCAAATTTCACACGCATTGTTCATAGTCTGAAATAGAACAATTAATACAACCACAACATAACATTATTTTACCTTCCTAGCACCAATATACAACCAACACTATGTCTACGGAGCCTCTATAGATAAATAAGAGTACTATGATAATGCCGGCAATAAGGCCCCGGCTATACCTCAAACACAACACACAAGGAATAAAAGATATNCAAACACAATACACAAGGAATAAAAGATATATGACCCCGAAATGAAGTGGGGCTCACCAATTCAGCTGGGAAGAGGATGTATGTAAGGCCCCGTAAAGTTTTTCCTAAAAACCCGAATTCCGTGATGCCAAAGTAGGGGCAGTTTTTTGGGGCATTATTTATGTCAATTTCACAGTCATTATGCGACCGCATAACCATTTCGTGGGCCGCACTTTGGTTGCATAATCATCCTTAGATTTTTTTGGAGGGAGGTTTTGAATTGCACTATGCAATCGTAGAACTATTTTGCGATGCATTATGTGACCGCAGAACAGGTTTGCGGGGCGCATAGTGACTGCAGACCTAGTCTGTTCCTTTCTAGGTTTGGCACCCCAATTTCGCGGTCATTTCGCGGACCGCATAACCATTATGCGGTCGGATATGCGACCGCAAGAACCTGTTCTAGAGCTTCATTTTTGGGGTTTTTAAATTCGAACCAATTCCATTAAAACACATCCTATAGACCATTTTTTAGCACAAATCTGATATCTTTAGAGTGAGAGAGAGAGTCCTAGAGGGAGAAAGTAATCTTCATCAAAGATTTCTCTTCAATTCTCTCTTAAAACTTTGAAGACTATTAAGAGAAGCACACCAGGTCTTCATCCAAAGAGGTAAGATTCTATCACCAAGTTCTTAATTCCGTTAAAATACATCCCATAGATAGTTTTTGAGCAAACATCTGATATCTTTAGAGTGAGAGAGAGAGTCCTAGAAGGAAAAATGATCTTCATCAAATATTTCTCTTCAATTCTTATTAAACCTTTGAATATTATCAGAGAATAACCCTAGGTCTTCATCCTAAGAGGTAAGATTCTATCACCAAGCTCTTAATTTCAAAATGTAACTATAATGGGTAATTAGTAAGGTAGTTCATGGGGATGGGAGTGCTTGCCTTGCATGTATGTATTCTTGAAGTATATGGGAAGGTTGTGAGCTAAATATGGTAGAGAAT
>AWOL01S0015449.1:9127-23814 GCA_000715115.1 Nicotiana otophora | reverse complement strand
TCCATGAATGGAGATAATACATATTTTCATTAATTAGACAAAAAGGTGTTCATGTCTACAGTACCAATTCATTACCAATAGTTTCATCACTTTTAAAGTCTCAAATGGACAAATAATACAGCCACCACATAACATATTTTGACTTTACCAGCACCAATATACAACCCACATTATGTCTACGGAGCCTCTATAGATAAAGAAGAGTACAATGATAATGCCGGCAATAAGGCCCCGGTTATACCTCAAACAGAATACACAAAGTACAAAAGATGCATGACCCCGGAATGAAGTGGGGCTCACGAGGTCAGTTGGGAAGAAGGTGTACTGCTATCATTGATCAATATCTCCAGCTATAGAACCACGTGCATCCATTTAAAGATGTAGCTCCCCCGACAAAAGGGACGTTAGTACTGTCGAATCGCACTAGTATGTATAACTAAACACCCTCTCAATAGAATGACAAATAATACAAACAAGATTATCATAATATCAATGAAAGCCTTAATCAACATCAAACCTCAATTTAGGATCAAGACACTGTTCAAATTAATTTCCATATCTCAACTTGGGAATTTTTAGTATCGATATACAATTGTCAACAATACAATTATTCATAATATTATTATTCACAATAACATTATTCAAAAAACTAGTACCACCATACCCTTAGCACGAAGTCTGATCATGACCCGATCGGCTAGACTATCTCATTAGACACATCAACCACAATTACTCTCAATATCCATACACCGTCGTTAACACGGAGTCAGATCACGATCCGATCAGCTAGGCTATCCATTAGGGACATCGACCACAATCATAATTTCAATTACAATTTCCAGCACAATCACCACCATGTGTGAGGCATAGTGTCTAATCACGACCCGACCGGCTAGGCTGTTTTATTTGAGACATCAACCCTTTTTATATCAATCATCGTATTTTATATTACTTTCACATCTTTTCATTTCATTGTCACTAATGGCCATAATTATAAGATAATTCTTGGCACGTTGGCCATATTCAGTATTTCATGCTCACCTTATCAATTTCAAATATCATTATCATCATCAACAACAAATACAATTCAAATCAAGGTGTGTAGTACACATGCGAGCAATTTAGAGTCCAAGGCACATAGAGATATTTCACAAAATTTGGCATAATAGCCTTCGTTTGAACTTGACTTAAATCCGAAGCATTATTAATGCATAGCCCATATTTTAACACATCCTCAATTGGTAACATAACATGAACATAGCATTTGGGATGCTTGTTGAACATATATCTTTAAACCCAATTTCATAATGAATCACTCGGGACTTACATTATTCACATGAATATCGTGGGATTCAATTCTAACAGAAGAGTTTAGCCAACATACCTCACTTGAGCTTACTTACACTCTAAATATTCCGGAATTCTTAGAAACTTCAATCTATTGTAGAAATATAACAAATTAAATCAAAATTAGGAAGATGATCATAGTTCTAGCTCATTTGAGCATTTTATCAAATACTAGGTGTGCATAAGGTTTCAAGGTCCTTTTATGGAGAATTCCATTGTCCCAACCCCCAATCCTTTCCATGCTTAGTTCAACAATCTTCCTACACCCCTTGATATCTCAAGCATGTAAAATAAACAACTCTGATGCCCAGCAATTATCTTGCTAATTACCCATTTTTAGATAATTTCGAAATCAGGGGTTAGGGTGTAGAATCTTACCTCTAGGATGAAGACCTAGTGAGTTTCCCTTCTTAATCTTCGAAAACATTGGCAAGAATTGAAGAACAATTGTTGAAGAACAACTTATCACTCTAGGGCACTCTCTCTCACTCTAAAATGTCAGATTATAGCTCAAAAATAGCCCAAAGAGTATATTTAACGAAATAGGGTCGGTTTTTAAAAATCCCAAAAAACGGAGCTCCAGATAGCATAATTGTTGTATACTTGCTGACAAAACTGAAAAACATCTGTCTGTGTATGCAGTCACTATGCGGTCCATATAACTATTTTGAGGTCGCATACTGCACCGCATAACAGTTATGCGGTCGCATAATCGACTGCATATATGGTGCCAGATTTGGCCCTTTCCTACTCACTTATGCGCCCATTATGCGGCCCGCAGAGTGATTCTGCGGTCGCATAATGGATTGCAGAATTATATTTTTTCGGGGTGTTACAACTTTTACCAGGCTTTACACTTAAGTACTTCGAAATTTTTTGGGGTGTTACAATACCTCAAAACAATATACATAGCGGACAGGAGATACAAGACCCTAAAATTAAGTGGGGCTCACAAAGTCATTTTAGGAGAGGGTGTACTACTATCACTGCTCAATACAGCCCGCATCTATTAATGATGCAGCGCCCTGGGCAAAGGGGACGTTAGTATGTATGGTATAGTACTAGTATGTAAAACTAAACACCTTGTCAATAGAACGAGCAAGAGTAAAAAGAGAAGGAAACATGAAGTCAATGAGAGCCTCAAATAGTATAAAGGTGTCAATTTAGGGGAAAGATAAAGGGAAATAATCTCATCACATCAACACGGGGATTTACCCCTCAATCACTCCTACACTGGAACATGTAGTTTCGGGGTTCGGTTATTTTGAGCTTCTCTTCCACAATTAGGTATACTAACTTGCAATTGAAACATGATTTTAAATCACAGAACCTTTTGTACATTGATCATACTAGATTAAATTCTTGGAGGGAATCATTTTATCATAGGATCATTTCGAACACATTTTGAGTACATACAACTTTCAATGCAACACTTATTTTAGGATTATCAAATCTATTAGGAAGGACTCAAAACATGAGAAATAAGAAGTGTGCCAATCACAATCGCAACTTACGAGGACATTATGAAATTTGATTTCTACAAAAGGAGCTTAGCCAACATACCTCGCTTAAGCTTTCTTAAATTACTACAATGTTCCGTAAATCCTAGCGACTTCAATCTAGTAGAAAAATGACAAATTTGAACCATAAATAGGAAGATATTCAAAGTTTCAGCTCATTTGAGCATTTTATCAAGCAGTAGGTATGCATTAAGGTTTCAAGGTTCTCCTATGGGGGATTCCTTCATCCCACAACCCAACGTTTACCCATTTGAGCTCAATAACCTTCCCACCAACCTTGATGATACATGCATGCATAAATAACACTCAAATATCAGACTTTTAATTACCTACTTTCAGTCCAATACCGAAATGGAGGGCTAGGCCCGAAGAATCTTACCTCTTGGGTGAAGATCTTGTGTGTTTTCCTTGTTGAATTTCAAAGTTTGAGCAAGGGTTGATGAACAAACTACTCGGGGCTTCATCCTTTCTCGCTAAAGCACTCCCCTCGCTCTAAAATGGCAGATTTCTACCTTCTAAATGAGACCCAATGGCTTTTAATCAATTGGGGTCGGGTTTTAAAAATCAGAATTTGGACCCTCCGAACTCAACTCTACGGTCGTAGAGTGCACCGTAGATCAGGTTTGCGACCTGCAAAATGGACCGCAGAAACAATCGCAAAATTTGGGCTGGTCTGCTCCACTATACGGCCAGGTCTGCAGCCCACATATCAATTATGCGGCCGCATAATGGACCGCAAAATCTCCCTCTGAAATCTTCATGCTGGTTATGCGACGGATGTACGACCCGAGAAATGATTATGCGAACACATAATTAACCGCAAAACGACCTCCAAAATTGGCCCATTTCTCTGCTTCGCTCTGCGGTTGATCTACGGCCTGCATATCAGTTCTGTGGTCGCATAATGGACCACAGAAATGCTCTGTTCTGCAACAATTTTTCTTCAACTTCCCAATGTTCTGTTCAACCCAAAAGGTTCGTACGTCGGCCAACAAGCTCGCCGCGAAGATTTACTACAACCATCAAATTTATTAGCCTACCTCGGCACCACGAAACCCCTGATTTTAGTTGCAATTTTGCGTGGCATTCATCCTCGAATGAGGGTCAAAATCTGCCATTAGCATCCAATGTGAACCAACTGTTACTTCACGTACCAGCAGTTCCAAATTTTGACTAACTCTCTAAATATCCAAAAACTAGAGATTCCCAGAACCAGTCCTAATAGAATAAGCATAACATTATGATGTAAAATAACATGGAAACAACACCGGCCACAATGCCATAAGCATTATATTACCAAGAATGGGTATCCTTCACATAAGTTGTTCAGGGGAAACATCATTTGTAGAATGTTCGCTTTTAACATCATAGATACAACTACATAGCTATTCAAATAAATGAGGATACTTCTTCTTCATCTATTCCTCGGCTTCCCAGGTGGCCACTTTGACCTATTGGTTTCACCATTACACTTTCACGGAGGCAATCTCTTTGTTTCACGACTTTCAGACTTGCCTATCAAGAATGACAACTAGAATCTCTTCATAAGTCAATTACTCATTAACCTCTATAATCTCAACCGAAACAATGAGCGACGGATCTCCAACCACCTTCTTCAACATGGATACATGAAACACAGGGTGCACTAAAAGAGATCTCTGGAGGTAGTTCTAGCTTGTAAGCCACTTGACCAATATTCTGAATGATTATGTACGGTCTGACATACCTCGGACTCAATTTTCCTATCTTACCAAATCGCATAACCCCCCATTTATGGGGGAAACCTTCAAGAAGACCCAATCATCCTCTTGGAACCCCAAATCCCTATGACGTACATCCGAATAGGACTCCTGATGACTCTTGAGAAAAAGCCATGGTCTTATGTTTGTGAATCCCCTCCTTCAACTGTACCAGCAATGGATTGTCATATTGCTCCTCCTTGACTTCCACAACAAGCGATGATTCGCCCTTATTTTGCACAATAACCCCTCCTTCACTAGAACCCGTAAGATGAACCCCCATACTAGCTAACCGATGAACTTCCTTGGGGTCTTAGGTGAAATTTTATGGGGCCTTACATGATATAAGATTTGTGGATATGATCCAGACGATTTCTCTAAATAGATAGATGGAATCATGTTCGACCATGACTGGATTGTGCACAATGACATCTAAGCTAGAAATCTGTGGTGGTTCAAAGATCATTTCACAAGTCAGTGCCCATGGGATATTTAATGTTCCTATTAATAATGCCTTTAGGATCCAACAGAATACTACAAGGTGGTGAAAAAGAAAAGTGTAAATCATTTGTAGAATGTCTTCGAGAAAGGTATGAGAAAGGAGACCCATCAGTTGGCTCGCTCAGCCACCCAGGTAAGCATGAATAACTATTCCGCTATAACCCTTAGGAATGGCCAAAATTGCTAGAGAAAAATAACTAGCTAATAACGCATGGTTAGTAAGATGATGAGGCAACCGCTTTTCCCAAGAATCCTAATGTACTAATGTATAGCCTTGTTAGAGCGGTCTATATCCATGATTTTCCACCTATTGAACATTTTATTAAAGATGGTGCAGATCATGCCCCAAAGATCCCCAAAAAGAATGCTGTTTTACCCTCAGGAGAAAAGCCACCTTCTAGAAACATTGAAGTAACAATCAATTGGCAGTCCAAAAATTCTATTTCTCAAAAACGAATCTTGTAACACCCTCATATTGGGATGTGCGGCCGGCACACGATGCCCGAAGGCCCATGCGAACCAACGTCAGTTCTTACATATTTTTATCCATAAAATCTGGTCATTGAGGCCTCCAAATATTAGCACTATGATTAACATATGAATAACTATTTAGCAAAATAAACATTAGCATTTAATACATGATCATTACTGTCACAAGCACAGCCATACCCACCCATAACATGCAATCAAATACTAACACTAGCCTGCAAGCCTCTAAGAGTATCAAAAGAAATATATATATTATACCACTTGCTCGGGACAGGGCTCCACCGTACCCAAAACGTTGATGACATCTACTTCAGTACCTATTAACTATTGAACATCTACTCCGAAAGAGTGGAGAGCAACAAACTATCAACTGGAACAATACCCTATTGGGGAGGGATGCCACCATGTCTATTTGCACCTATGGTCATGAACACAACGCCCAAAATAAAAGGGCGTCAGTATGAAAAATGTACTGAGTATGTAAAGCTAAGAAAGCATATAAATAAGAGTCATAGTATAGGAAACATGATATCATGGTCTCAACCTTGGTACCGAGGACAACCACTGGGGGAATGAACAATAGAAGCCATAACATATCACATCATACCGGGCCTCAGCCTAATAAGGTCTCGGTCATACCCTACCATGTAAGGGATCGATCGTACCCAGCAACGCAAGGGCTCGATAATGTCATAGAGAGCTCGGTCGTACCCGATCACACAAGGTCTCGATTGTACCAGACCATATAAGGGCTCTTTATCATTTCATATCGTACCCAATTGATCAGTGGTTGCACAATAGGTGTCGTACACGACTATCTATAGTGCAACTCGCTAAAACTAGATACATGTTTATATGTGGTGATTTGTAGAATCAACTCCAATAGATATTAAGTTTAACCTGAAGATGAACCATGCTTCCCGATCACAAGATACCAACTTGGAATAATTTAAACATTAATAGTAATGCTATTGGCAAGAATATACAAGGATGGAACATAATTATTTAGAAAATCATAGAACCACCAAATCTTATAGTGCAGGAATTATTTAGAAGGAAGGAGAAACTTACGCTAACCCATGCCAAGAAATTCTCCCTACGTACCTTATTGAAGAGCTAGCTATGATTCTAGGATGATCAACCCTTCCTTCAATGAATCCCCAAAATCGATGCAACCAGATAGTAACTATTACAACGATGATTCCAGGCTCCTTCACACAAAATATTGCAAGATTCAAACTCATCTTTGACTTCTCCTTTACTCGTTTGGAAATTCGAAAGGGGAATTAAGAGTATTTTTGGAGAACAAGTGTTGGTGATACTTCTAGAAGATTAGAGGGAATGAGCCTTACTGCCTTTTTATACCAACATAGAAATCTTCGTCGGGTCCTCATGCAAAATGGGCCACTCCGCGCTGGTTACAACACCAGGTGGTACACCTGTCGCAAGCTTGCAGAATCGTGTAATCCCCCTTACCTTCACATATGTCGCTGGCTGACTGGACATGTTTGATACCAAACTTACCAAGATTTATTTAGGTGTAAGGTGTAACATCATCTCCCCCTTTGGAATAGTCATCCTCGAATGTTAGATCACTACCCATCATGATTACCTCATTGTTGCCTCCCATAGCTTGGAAAAAATGTGGGTATGTAGATTTCATTTGTTCTTTCGTTTCCCACATCATTTGTTCCTTATTTGTTTTACAAAGCACTTTAATTGAAGCCACTTCTTTAGTTCGCAGCTTTTGGACTTGATGATCTAGAATGGCCACCAGAACTTATTCGTAAGATAGATCTTATGTAACTGTAATAACTTCAAGTGGGGTGACACGTAATGGGTCACTTAAACATATGCCGATCATAGTTACATGAAATACCAGATGCACTGCCTCTAATTCTGGTGTAACTCTAGCTTATAAGCCACTTGACCGACCTTCCTGTATGATTCGATACTGTCCAATATATCAGGGGACGAGTTTGCCTCTTTTCCCAAACCTCATCAACTTACATAGGTGACACTTTCAAGAACACCTAGTCTCCTACAGCGAACTCCAAATCACGTCGCCGGCTATCTGATTAAATATTTGCCTGATCTGAGCGGTCAATAATCGATTTCGAATTGCCTTCACTTTTTCCCAAGCTTGTTGCACCGACTTTGGGCCTGATAGTTTTGTTTCACCAACTTCTAACCATCCTATAGGAGATATGCATGTATGTCTGTGTAAGGCCTCATATGGTGCCACCGGAATACTGGCATAGTAGTTGTTGTTGAAAGAAAATTTCATGAGTGATATATGATCCTCTTAATCACTCTTGAAGTCCATCACATTGGCCTGTAACATGTCCTCGAGTGTTTGAATAGTGGGCTCGGCCTGGCCATGGGTTTTTGGATGGAAAGTTGTGCTGAGGTTGATCCTTGTAACTAACCATTTGTGGAATGATTTCCAATAATTAGTTGTGATTAGAGCACCTCTGTCTGATATGAGAGAAATCGGAACCCAATAAAGTCGAACTATTTCCTTAATATACAACATAGCATATGCTTCAGCTGAGAAAGTAGTTTTGGCTGAATGAAAGTGAGCTGACATGGTGAGTCGATCCATGATAATCTAGATTTAATAAAACCCTTGACGTGATCATGATAATCCGGTAATGAAATCTATGTTGATCGCTTCCTATTTCTAGGTCACAATTTCCATGTATCGCAACAACCATCCCGAATTTGGATGTTCAATCCTAACTTGTTGGAAATTTGGACACGAGTGACGTACCCAGGGATGTACCTCTTTATGTTGTTCAACCAGTATAATTGTCGAAGAGCGTGGAACATCTCGGTTGACACCGGATGAATGAAATACCGGGGTTAGTTAATCTATGTCATGATCTTCTCTCGAAGTCATCTGAAATTAGGTACACATAGCCGGTCCTTGTATCTAAGGGCCCTATCCTTGGATAGCCCGGATGCTTTTTTCTTTTGAAAGGGGATGCTTTCTCTTCAACAAGGCTGGATCTTTAAATTTTCTCACCTTTACTTCGGCCACTAACAAGGACTCGGCAGTATTCAGAATTGTGATTCATCCGTTACCGCTGTCAAGCAATTGTACACTTATTCATCTCTAATTTCTGCTCTTCCAATTAACGCAGGATGCCCATAGACATCCGACATAATGCATCATCCACCATGTTTGCCTTCCAGGGGTGGTATAGAATATCAACATCATAGTCCTTTAATAAATCGAGTCACGTTCATTGCCTTAAATTTGACTCTTTTTGCTTGAATATACACTGCAAGCTCTTGTGATCGGTGAATATGTTAACACGACCTCCGTATGGATAGTGACACCATGTCTTCAAAGAGAAAATGACAACTACTAGCTCTAAGTCACGGGTTAGATAATTTTGCTCATGTTTCATCAGTTGCCTTGAATATTTTTATCATGCCTTTTGAAACAAAGATGGAGCATTTTTTAAACTAAAAGGCATGACTTTCCACTGAAAATGGTGATCGGGAATGCAAAAACTAGTTTTTTCCCGATCATTTGGGTGGATTCACAGTGCCAAAGGCATGATTTGAAATCAAACCTAGAAAAATATTTTGCTTTGGTAAGTTGGGAGAAAATCATGAGCTTATTTGGCGTGGGAATGTTGTCATAAAAAACATTGATTGAGTAGCTGGTGATTAATTACCAATCTCAATTCACCTCTTGTTTTCTCAGCTCTATTGTTGACATAAAATACTTCGCACGCCCATTTTGAATTTCATGGATCGATGAGATCAAAATCCACTAGCTCTTGACACTCCTTTTTTTCCAAGCTGAATGTGGTCGGGATCCATACCAAAGTGACTTGCCTTTGTAGAATTTATATTCTTATTCTTCTTTGAAACGAGCTTGATGAAGAACTTTTCATTTTTCCATAAAGGATTGTCATATTTGGTTAAGAATTCAGTGTGGAATTCTACACAGGAGTGTTGTGATTTATGAATGATATCACATTGACTTTGATCTGGAGTTTGTCCTGCAAAACCATATAAATGTCAAAATCAATAACCAAAACCTTACCTGGGACATTAGACCTAATCAATTCTGTCTTGTACTTCAGTCCTGGGAAGAATTCAATGGTGATCGAGTGCTTCGTAATGACGGTTGTGGTTAGAAATCCATTATAGGCGGTGTCGAAATTCTTGAAGTACGACACCTAATACTCATCTGGAATGACTGTAGGATAATGTGTGAGGAGTATGCTCCTGTGTCAAATAAAAGTTAAGACATGTGTTGGTTTGTCCCTCTTGGTTGTATAGACTTTGAATTCTACTTGCGGGGATCACCGTGATGTTGTGGATCTCTTCCCATGTGTTGGTTTGTCCCACTTGGATGCGTAGACTTTGATTTCTACTTGCGAGATGACCAAGATGATATGGATCTCTTCTTTCACCTTTGCCTTTAGTTATGAAATTTAGTAATGATCATCACCATATTCCTCATAAACATCCAAGTAAAAGAGTGTCTCTTTTGTGGGCTCATCTTCAAATGAGAAACCAAATTCAAAATAGTTATCATAGCTAAAATGAACGCTTGTGTAATCTGTAATTTCTAAGAGAATTTTAATAGTTTGTTTGGACTGTGGGCAGTTTCACGCAAAATTTCCTATTTTGTTACAAATAAACTGTGCTCTATTTCTCCTTGCACTGCCTGACCTTCTCCTTCTGAAGTATTTTATTTTCCTTCTGAACCTAGACATGTCGCCTGAGAAGTTAGGCAACCCAAATCTTTTGAACTTTTTCCTTGGCGCCTGGCATGAGCAATGTCTCTTTCCTGTGATTAAAATCTGACCTAACATAAGATCTATCAAGTGCTAGATCATTCTTCATTATCTGCTTTGTTGTGGCAGAATCATATCTCCATTCCAGAATAGGCTTATCAGTCATCCTATATTGACCATCGTCAACTTCGAAAACATCTGGCTCCCTGGGCTGATTCATGATAATAGAAGGAAGTTCTTCTTCTGAGGATTCTTTGCAGGAATCAGTACTTACCTCTTAAATATCATCATGTACTACCCTTATTTGATTACATAGTACAACTGGTGTAAAACTCTTATTTGGCGAATAGACAAAACATAAAAGTATGATCAAAAATAAATCGCATGGACTTATATTTTAGAATTGGTTTGGACAAGACATGGATGATGGCAAAGTGACCCATGAATAGTATTTGCATGGCATTGGTTTTGCGTAAATATATTGCTTGACATTGATGATTTTTCTTTGATGACATAAGGGGCCCTTGAATAGTATTTGGATGGCATAGAACTTGGGGAAATTTATGGCTTGACATGGGTAGGCAGATTAATCAATATACTTGGATTTTATGGTAACTTTTGGTCGGTTAAAGTGTCTAAAAAGTGAAAAACTTGTGTAGATTGTTTTTGTTTTTTTGTAGTAATTTCTTGTGGGGTAGATTGGTAAACAGGATAAAAAAGGTGTGCATACTTTTATTTCTTCAAATGGGTAATTACCTAGGGGGTTAAGAGGTTAACATTATTTTAGACACTTGTGCAGTTTTTAGTTTAGGTAAAAGGGGGATTAGTGAAGGGATGTTGGCTAAAACGTTTTATGCAAATTATTTCTTAGCTCATGATTATTCATTATGCTTGTATTTTAACCCTTCAAGCCTCCACTTTTCAACTCTTGTGAAATATCTCTTTGCATGCAAATGATTTTCTTCTATATTTCCTGTTCTTTTTAACGTTCTTCTTTAGCGACGAAGTACCAATATTCCCCATTTAAATTGATCTTAGCAAATTTTAATGGACAAATGTCATAGGTGTCTGGTGAGTCTTCAAGCTTTTCGTTTTATCTCATAAGTGATGTCTTAAAAAATTTTCAATGGAGATGGGTGGATAAATAATTCAAACTTCCTTCCTCTCCTGGCCATATCTCCTCCCGAAGGCTCTTATTTTGCTAGAAAATGAGCCTATGAGCTCGAGCGTGCTCTTTTCCATTGCTATGACTGTGACTGGATAATGCAACAAAAAGGACATCATAGTCATCACCTTTATAGTTCTTTTGATAACACTAAATGGCGTGTGGAGCATAAATATTTTGACTCCACAAGAATGAAATTGATGAACCTAATAGGAAAGGTTCGCGATTGTAAAAGTCTCAAAAATCACGGCACTTGAATTTCATGAGATTGTGGTATTGATTGTAGAGATACCAAGTGAACCATAAGAGATCCTTTAGAAACTTCTTGGCCTACGCTATGAACACATGGCAGAGTGAATATTCCGGATTATCACCAAAGGGTGCTAGTATGGAACCTACTTAGTTTCAAAAAACATGGAGTTCATAAAAACTTGTAGCCCTAGTAAGATGGACGGATCAATAGGATCTGAAAAATCAAACAACTCCGACGGGTGATGTAATGATGGAGAACCTGGGCGTGGCTCATGTGAAAACATGAACATTTGAACTACTGATTTATTCATCTTCATGTGCTTTTGTTGTAGAAACCTTGTGAAAAAATCACTTGCCTTCAAAGGAAATCAATAAAAATATTAACTTTCCCTTTAATGTGCTTGGGCTAAAACTTGTATGGAGAAACCATTGAGCCTATCCGAGAATTTGCTAATTCAGAATGACCTTTGTATTCAACTGGATCATCCCCGGAAAAGCCTTCATATCTATCTCTATATGAAATTGTGAGTGAATTAGAAAAGAATTAAACATTTTAATCCCATTTTTCAGTGTTATAATCTCCTTGAAAGTGGAATGATAGTGTTGTTCGGAATCCTTGAATCTTCCACTGGCGTAACCACATATTTTTCTCTGACCATTTTCTTCCTCAAACAAATGCGCTCCAAAATTAATTACTGGCATCTGCCTGGAATATTTTCTTTCCATTGGAGGGAATGTGCAAAGATTTGACACTTCGGGATATCTCTTTTATTGTTTTCACAGCATCATTTTGTTCCTTACCCCATGGCTGGGCATTTTTCTTTAACATTTTTGGGAGAGGAGAAATATATGTAAAAATATTTGGAATAAAATCTCTCACATAATTTATTATTCCGAAAAACTGCTGGATTTGCATTGTTGTGAACCCAGTATCGGGTAACTTGAGAAGTTACTTAGAAATATGAGGACCTGGGTGTATTCTCCATAGGAAAATGCATGCCCAAAAAATCAAACTTCTTTTTTCCAAAAATTATTTTTTGGCTGAAAGAAAGATGTTATATTTCCCACTAAAGATGCAAAATGATTGAGAAAATTTATGTGCTCCCAAGTATCACTGAATAGTAAAATATTATTAATATAAACAAGTGATCCATGGATGATGGTAAAGGGACCGATGAATAGTATTTTCATGCCATTGGATTTGAGTAAATTTATGACTTGGCATTGATGAGTTTTCTTTGATGACATGATCGACCCTTGAATAGTATTTGCATGGCATAGAACTTGGGAAATTGTATGGCTTGAAATGGGTAGGAAACTTTATTGATATATATTTATATTTTAATGGTAACCTTTGGTGGTTTAAAGTGGCTACAAAGTGAAAAACGTATGTAGATTATTTGTTTTTCCATGGTAATTTCTTGTGGGGTAGAGTGGTGAAAAGGATAAATAAGGTGTGCAAAATTTTATTTCTTCAAATGGGTACTTACCTAGGGGGTTAAGAGTTGAAAATTGTGATACTTGTGCAATTTTATAGATTAGGAAAAATGGGAATTATGGACGGGAAGTTGGCTAAAAAGGTTTAGAAGACTTATGCAAATTATTTCTTGACTCGTGATTATGCATTATACTTGTCCTTTAACCCTTCTATCCTTTGCTTTTCGGCACTTGTGAAATATTTCTTTGCATTCGTATGATTTTCTTCAATAATTCTCACTATTTTACCTTTCTCCTTCTGCGACGAAGTACCGATATCCTCATTAAATTTGTCTTAGAAATTTCTACTGGTGAGTCTTCAAGACTTTCCTTGTATCCCTTAAGTGATATCTTAACATTTTTCCAATGGGGGTGAGTGGAAGAATAATTCGAACTTCCTTCCTCTCCCGGTCATGTCTTCTCTGGATGACACTTATTTTGCTAAAGATGCTCCTCTAAGCTTCAACGTACTCCTTTTTCATTGCTCGGATTGTAACCGGATAATGAAACCAAAAGGAAACCGTAGGCATCACCTTTATAGTTCATTTGATCACACTAAATGGTCTGTGGAACATAAATATTTTGATTCCACGACAATGAAAATGATGAACCCAATATCTTTGAGGTTTGAACCACAATACAAATATTTTTAGGAAAGGTTCAAGAGTATCAAAGTTTCGAAAATCATGGCACTTGAATTACATGAGAATGCGGTATTGATGGTAGATATACAAAAAGAACCATAAGAGCTCTTGTTGAACATTCTTGGCCTACTCCATGAATACATGGCATAGTGAAAATTCCAGATTAAAACCAAAAGGTGCTAGTATGGAATNGGACGGATCAATAAGATCTGAAAAATCACACAACTACGGTGGGTGATGTAATGATGGAGAACCTGGGCGTGGCTCATGTGAGAACATGAACATTTGAATTACTGATTTATTCTTCTTCATGTGCTTTTGCTGCAGAAAACTTTTGGCAAATTCACCTTCCTCTCACGACCCACAATTTCCACCTTCAAGACCGTGATAGTGCCTAACATTTCACTTGCTAAGCAAGTGAACATTAAAATAATCTTAACCATTTTTAAACAAATTAAATTTAATAGAAGTCAATTACTAAAATAAAGTGCGGAAGACCATATCTACCGAATCATCACAATACATCCCCGAATCTGGTGTCACAAGTGCACAAGCTACTAGAATGATACAAATAAAGGTCTGAATAAAATTCAAGCTAGATAATACACAACTAAGATAAGATAGAAGGGTACTTCAGAACTGCGAACGTTGTGCAGTTATACCTCAAGTCTCCTCTGCATAGCTGAATCCGAGCAAGTCTATGGTACGCCGTTGGGATCAACTTCAAAATCTGCACAAGACGTGCAGAGTGTAGTATGAGTACAACTGACCCCATATGCTCCGTAAATGTC
>AWOL01S0015447.1:3584-14625 GCA_000715115.1 Nicotiana otophora | reverse complement strand
CTAGCAGCTTGCGCAGTATCGCAAACATGCCCATATCTCTCTACCCCAATGTCGTATTGACAACGGTTTAATGCATTAGAAAATAGACTTATAGATCTTTAATTATATGGGTGGAACACCCCATAACTCTAAGTATATTGGGAGAAAATCGCAGTTACAGGTGACCCAAAGTTTCAGTAAAACTTATGAATTTAACTTGTGATGACTTTCATCGACTTTTGTTCCACAACTCGCTTGACTTCAAAACATAACACACGGATGTCATACGACTAATATAAATCATAACATAATGTTCTTATCATGTTGAGCACCCTAGTCTCACGCCAAAGGTGCATGTTATAACATTCCCAACTTGTCGACTTTCGACGAAACATTGTTTTCTTCAATTGCTTTAGCTTCTGAACTGTCCAACCCTCTTTGTACTTGTTGTTCATGATCTTCAATATTTGTAACCTCAGAGGTAACATGATTAACTTACTTTATATACTTTTAAATATTATCTCATTTTTGGTCCTACATTAGTTTGCTTATGATGCATTTTTACGTACGAAAATATAGGGTGTAACACCCTCGAGGAGATCCATGCTCGAGGTTTCGACCTCGCTGAAGAGATAAAAAGGGCCAAAGAACTCGAAGCCGATGCTGAAGCTTTAGTTTCCGATGACGATGATGACAATGATGATGACGATGGGAGTAAGAACGATTCCGAGAATGGGGGGATCCCGATATAGAAGAGACCGCTCCTGAGGATGACCATGAAGCTTAGTCCTTAATTTTTATGTTGCAATCAATCATGTAAACAATTTTGTATATTAAAATATCCCTTCTTTTGCCGACTTGCTCCTGTCTTGCGAAGACTTCATCCATGCCTTGTGAAAAGCAACTTGAAACTTGAAATAAGGTAGCATGTATGCTTAGTGGTCGAGTTGAGTGATTTTCTGAACATAGGCTTACTCAAACTTGGAGCGATGTAGCCCTTAGGCTTATTGGTTGAGTGCGTGTTTGTTCGAACTCAAAATAAAAGTAGCTTGTAGGCTTAGTAGTTGAGTGAATGATTCGAACTCGAAATAATGTAGCTCGTAGGCATAATGGTCGAGTGAGTACTTGCTCGAACTCGAAATAAAAGTAGCCCGTAGACTTAGTAGTCAAGTGAATGATTCGAACTCAAAATAATGTAGCCCGTAGGCATAGTAGTCAAGTGAATGATTCGAACTCAAAATAAAAGTATCCCGTAGGCGTAATGGTCAAGTGAATGCTCGCTCAAACTTGAAATATAAGTATCCCGTAGGCTTAGTAGTCGAGTGAATGATTCGAACTCGAAAAAAAAGTATCCCGTAGGCTTAGTAGTCGAGTGACTGATTCGAACTCAAAATAATGTAGCATGTAGGTGTAATGGTCGAGTGAGTGCTTGCTCAAACTCAAAATAAAAGTAGCTTGTAGGCTTAGTAGTCGAGTGAATGATTCGATCTCGAAATAATGTAGCCCGTAGGCGTAATGGTCGAATGAATGATTCAAACTTGAAATAAAAGTAGCCCGTAGGCTTAGTAGTCGAGTTAATGATTCGAACTCGAAATAAAAGTAGCCCATAGGCTTAGTAGTCGAGTGACTGATTCGAACTCGAAATAATGTCGATCGAGTGCTTACTTGGACTCGGAGATTTATCTTAATTCTGTTTGCGTAATAAATCTTAAAATAGAGGAATTTTCCTTGGATATAAGATATTAGTAAAGAGGAAAACTTTCTTTGCAAGTCATTATACATGCGTTCATGTTTTGCGTCAGGGCTTGGGCCAACTACATGATCATGGTTCGTTTTGACCATTTGGCTCTTACAACTTTTCCTATTGGAACCCCGTTGTTGCGAAATAACTTTCTTGCAATAGAACTCGATATATTTGAGGGCCTAATGCCCCCCAGTATTCGAGGTCGATTGTAAAGAGGCCTCAGATACTGTCGCATTATTTCCAAGTACAGCACGATCATTGGTTGCCTCATTAAAAACCTTGCCAAAAAATCCATTTGGTATAAAACTGGTCTAAGGAAAAAAGAATGTAACGCGTGCTTCCGGACCTAGGGCTTTATATTGAAGGATCCATCTTAGCTCCTGACCGAACTTCTGCAAGGTTTAGTTTTGAAATGTAAATGAATATGGTAGGGTCGTACCTTAATAGTAGTATCGTTTTAGATGTGACACATTCCAATTGCTTGTTAGTTGTTTGCCGTTTATAATGCCGAGCTTGTATGATCCATTTCCAATATTTTCGAGAACCTGATATGGTCCTTCCCAGTTCGTTCCTAGTTTTCCTTTGTTTGGATTTTGGGTATTGAGGGTGACTTTCCTTAACACTAAGTCCCCGGGCTTAAAATGGCGGAGCTTGGTTCTTCAATTATAGTATCTTTCGACTCGTTGCTTTGGGGTGGCCAATTGGACGAGAGCAGCTTCTCGTTTTTCATCAGATAATTCGAGGCTAGTGTTCATAGCCTCGTTATTTAATTCTTCTATTGTATATCGAAATCTGGCGCTGGGTTCCCCGATTTCGACTCGTACCAAGGCTTTGGAGCCATATACTAAGGATAACGGGGTTGCCCCCGTACTAGATTTTGATGTTTTTCGATATGCCCAAAGGACTTCGGGTAGGACTTCTTTCCATTTTCCTTTATCTTCGTCCAGCCTCTTCTTTAGGTTTTGAATGATAGTTTTGTTCGTTGATTCAGCCTGTCCATTGTCACTGGGGTGATATGATGTTGATAATATCCTTCTTATTTTGTGATCTTCGAAGAATTTTGTCACTTTGCTGCGGACAAACTGTTTCCCATTGTCACACACTATTTCGGAGGGTATCCCGAATCAACACATGATATGATCCCAGATAAAGTCTATAACCTCTTTCTCTCTTACTTTCTCGAACGCCTGTGCTTCAACCCATTTAGAGAAATAGTCAGTTATAAAGAAAATGAATTTAGCTTTACTTGGGGTCGATGGCAGAGGGCCAACGATATCCATCCCCCTTTCATGAATGGCCATGGGGACAGGACTGAGTGAAGTTGCTCTCCGGGTTGATGGATCATTGGTGCAAACCTTTGACATTTATCACATTTTCGAAAAAATTCCTTTGCATCTTTGCCTATATCGATCCAATAATACCTTACCCTAATTATTTTTCGGACTAATGAATCGGCACCGGAGTGATTGCCACAAGTTCCCTCATGCACCTCACATAGGATGTAATCGGTATCTCCTGGGCCTAAGCATACTGCCAATGGTCCATCGAATGTCCTTCGGTATAGCGTTCCATCCGAAGCTAACGTGAATCGAGAAGCTTTGGTTCTTAGGGCCCTTGAATCTCTAGGGTCCGATGGGAGCTTTCCATTTTTTAAGTATTCAATATACTTATTTCTCCAATCCCAGGTTAAGCTCGTAGATTTTATCTCGGCATGACCTTCTTTGATCACGGATCTCGAGAGTTGAACGACAGTCCCCGAGCTCAACTCACCTTCCTCGATTGATGATCCCCAATTCGCAAGTGTATCAGCCTCACTGTATTGTTCTAGTGGAACATGCTGCAAAGTCCATTATTTGAAATGGTGCAAAGTGACATACAGTTTGTCCAAATACCTTTACATTCTATCTTCTCGAACTTCGAAGGTTCTGTTTGCTTGATTTACCACCAGCAAAGAGTCACACTTGGCTTCAATGACTTCTTCTCCCAAGCTTTTAGCTAGCTCGAGACCTGCAATCATGGCCTCACACTCGGCCCTGTTGTTAGTTATCCTGGTAGTTTTGATAGATTGCCTAACAGTGTTACCCATGGATGGCTTTAAAACTATGCCTATCCCCGGACCCCTTCATGTTCGAAACACCGTCCGTAAAAAGGGTCCATACCCCCGATGACGTACCTGATTTCAACAAGAGGTCTTTTTCGACTTCGGGTACGAGGGTTGGCGTGAAATCATCCATGAAGTCTACTAAAATGTGAGATTTGATGGCCGTACGGGGTTGATATTCGATATCGTACCCACTGAGTTCGACGGCCCATTTGATCAATCAGCCTGATAGTTTGGGTTTGTGCAAAATATTACGAAGCGGGTAAGTGGTTAATACGCATATGGGTTGACATTGAAAGTACGGTCTTAACTTTCTAGAGGCGCTTATCAGTGCAAGTGCCAACTTTTCTAGTTGCGGATATCTAATTACTACTTCTCCTAAGGTCCAACTTATATAATAAATGGGAAATTGCGTACCTTTCTCTTCTCGAACTAGGACACCGCTTATTGCGATTTCGGATACTGCCAAGTACAATCAAAGTTTTTCGTCTGCTTTTGGAGTATGAAGTAATGGCGGGCTCGATAGATATTGTTTTAATTCCTCTAATGCATGTTGTCATTCCGAGGTCCAAGCGAAATCGTTCTTCTTTTTGAGTAGAGAGAAAAAGTTGTGACTTCGATTTGACGATCTCGAAATGAATCGGCCTAAGGCCGCAATCCGTCATGTTAGCCTCTGCACAGATTTCACGTTGTCCACGATGGTGATGTATTCGATGGCCTTGATTTTATCGGGGTTAATCTCGATTCCCCGATTTGATACCATGAAGCCGAGGAATTTGCCCGAATCGACCCCGAAAGCATATTTTTCGGGGTTGAGCTTCATGTTGTATTTTCTCAAAATCTTGAACGTTTCCTGCAAATGGGTCAAATGGTCCTCTGCGCGCAGGGACTTAACTAGCATGTCATCAATATAAACTTCCATTGATTTACCTATTTGTTCTTCGAACATATTATTTATTAGGTATTGGTAAGTGGCTCCTGCATTCTTTAGCCCGAAGGGCATCACATTATAATAATATATTCCATATTTTTGGTGACAAATGAAGTCTTTTCCTGGTCTTCGGGGTTCATATGGATTTCATTATACTCGGAATAGGCATCGAGAAAAGTAAGGATTTCATGGCAGGTCGTGGCATCGATCATGCGATCGATGTTGGGCAGCGGAAAAGAATCTTTGGGGCATGCTTTGTTCAAATCCTTATAATCCACACACATTCTAAGGTTGTTCCCTTTTTTATGCACTACAACCATATTGGCTAACCACTCGGGATATTTTGTCACGCCCCAACCACGGGGAGCGCGATCGGCGCTCAACCGAGTGAACCCGGTCGAGAAAGCCTAGTAAACCTTTCCTACCTGACTCATTAATGATCCAAAAAGGGAATGCGTCACCATTTGTAAAACAGGAGAGAGATCAGTTATATAAACATATAAACGTTGCTAGTTCATTTTTCATTATATGCATTATGCCATAGTTAAGTTTCCAAAATACAACTCGATCCAACGACCGCCCCAACATACATACATGACCCACAAAAAGGTCTATGGAGCCTCTAAGGATACAAAAGAGCAACATGACAATGCCGGCAACAAGGCCCCGACTATTCCTCAAAATGTGAAAACTTATACAAACGAAGGACTACATGACCCCTGGGAGAAATGGGGCTCACCAAAACTGTTGTGAGGAGAGAAAGATAGCACCACTATCTGCGATTGGCACTATCTACGATGGAACCACCTACATCCATTCAAAGATGTAGCGCCCCCGACAAAAGGGATGTTAGTACTGTCGAATACTACTAGTATGTAAGGCAAACACTAATCTTAGTTGAATGAACAGTGAAACAAAGAGAAGGCAGTCATAATAGTCAATAAGTACTTCATAGAAATACAAAGAAAACACCAAGTAAGGATCACATAGTTTCCAATTCAATCTTTCTATCTTTTTATATTAATAATCTTTAGTGCCAAGCCACAACTCACAATGCCACCGTGCTTTTACACAGAGTCCGATCTCGGCCCGACCGACTAAGCTATCTCAAGTGAGACTTATCCATATCTACAATATAATTCAATAATTCCAATACAAAATGCCACCATGTGTACATCATGGCGTCCGATCTCGGCCCGATCGGCTATGCCATCTCACTTGAGACATAACCTCTTTCAACTGTCCACTCAATTCACATTTCTTTCCCATCTTCATTACATGGCAAAGATAACCTCATTTATTAAGTAGTTCTTGGCACTTGGGCACATTTTACAATTCAATTCTTTCCCTTTTTATTTGTTCAAATAACATCATCATTCATGTCGATAAGTACCATCACATAAGGCATTTCACACATAAGGGAAGGAGCTTGGAAAATCATAGTTACGTTCTCAAATAGCATGATGACATGGTGACCATCTAAAACAATTAGGGAACATGAATCTTTAAATCAAACACACTAAGGCAAACAATTCTAGTATAATCAAGTTGGAACTTACACCAATTATTCGGACACCAGGAGTTCGATTCTAAGAAGAAGAGGGTTAGCCATACATACCTCAATTGCGCTTCTTTAGACTCTACAATTATCCGGAACCCTTAGCAACCTCAATCTATTTTTACAATATACAAATTGAACCCAAAATTAGAAAAATGTTCATAGTTGTAGTTCACTTTTTTATTTTTCCCACACTCTTTATCACATGCATGCAAGATGAACCACTCTCATACCCATGAAGTATTACCCTAGTACCCCATTATAGCTATGTTTGAAATTAAGAGTTGGGGTGATGCAATCTTACCTTTTTGGATGAAGAAATTGGCTGCACTACTTGAGTATTCCCAAGCTTTGAGTGATGGTTGAAGATTGATTGATGAAAATTAGGTCCTCCCTCTTGAACCTTCTCTCTATCACTCTAGAAGTATCAGAAAATGAGCTCAAAATAGACTTAAGGGGTGTTTAAAAGGAATGGGGGTAGAGTTTTAAATTAAGAAAAATGGTGCCCCGACACAGGTCTGCGGTCGCATATGCGACCGCATAATGGTTATGCGGTCCGCAAAGTGACCGCAGAAATGGCCCTCAGGGGCCTAAACTTTCGGCTCAGGTATGCGACCAGTATGCGGTCTGCATACTTGTTCTGCGGTCGCATAATGCACCGCAGGAATCCCTCCGCATAAATCCAAGAGGAATTATGCGACCGATATGCGGTCTGCATATCGACTATGCAGTCGCATAATCGACCGCAAAGCTGACCTCAAATTGGCCAAACTTACTGCTTCACTCTGCGGCCATTATGCGGTCCGTAGAGTGATTATGCGGCCGCATAATGGGCCGCAGAAATGCATTCTTCTGCGAAGTATTTTTCTCTCAATCCGTAAGGTACTGTTCAATCCAAAAAGTCTGAACCATGGCTCGTAAGCTCGCCGCAAAGAATTTCTACTATAATAACGCAGGAATCTAACTTGGCACCACGAAACCCCGAGTTTTTGGTTAAAATTTTTGCGGGTCCTTACATCCTCCCCCACTTAAGATCATTCATCCTCGAATGAGGATCAAGGTTCACTTAACACAGTTTCAGTCATGCCACATACCATCAGCCCTAAATGTGCCTTACTTTTTAACTTTCTGAAAATTGTGCCAGAGTTTCCTTTGTATTTAGGCTTATCCACCTGCCAGAGAGCCCCCGAAACACACCTTAGCAACATATATAGAATTAAATGACACAACAGAATGCAAACTAACACCAACCGAAGCCTCATGGGGGACATATAACTAGAAAGGAATGTCTTTATATTAGTCGAACAAGCGATACAAACTTTAGGGGAAACAGCTTCATAAAACTATTACATGGATATTCAAACAAATGAGGGTACTTTTCTTTCATTTCATTCTCGGCTTCCCAAGTAGCTTCTTCAACTTTTTGGTTTTGCCATAACACCTTCACGGATGCAATTTCTTTGTTTCTCAATTTCCGGACCTGCCTATAAGGAATAGCAACCGGAATTTTTTCATATGACAATTCTTTACTAACCTCGATGGTCTCAACCGGCACAATAGCGGACGGATCTCCAACTACCTTCTTCAACATGGACACATGCAATATCGGGTGTACTAATGACATCCCAGGTGGTAGTTCAAGCTTGTATGCCACCTGACCTATCCTTTGAATGATTTTATACGGCTTGACATACCTCGGACTTAATTTCCCTTTCTTTCCAAACCTCATGATCCCCTTCATGGGAGATATCTTCAAGAACACCCAATCATCTTCTTTGAACTCTAAGTCTCTGCGACGAACATCTGAGTAGGATTTTTGATGACTCTGAGCAGTTTTCAACCGCTCTTTTATGATTTTAACCTTTTCCATAGCCTGATGCACAAGGTTTGGTTCTATCAGTTCAGCTTCTCCAACCTCGAACCACCTAATCGGCAATCTACATCTCCTACCATACAAGGCCTCAAACGGCGACATCTGAATACTGGCATGGAAGCTGTTGTTAGAAGAAAATTCTATGAGCGACAAATGATTATCCCAGCTACCCTTGAAGTCAAGCACACATGCACGCAACATGTCCTCAAGCTTCCGAATAGTTCGCTCTGTTTGCCCGTCAGTCTGTGGATGGAAAGTCGTGCTAAGATTTACCTGTGTACCCAAACCTTGCTAAAACTTCTTCCAAATATTAGCTGTGAATTGGGCCCATCGATCGGAAATGATGGAAACTGGAGTGCCATGAAGCCTGACTATTTCCTTGATATACAACTGAGCATATTGCTCCGCAGTGTTGGTGGATTTAACTGGTAAAAAGTGTGCTGATTTTGTGAGTCGGTTCACGATCACCCAAATTGAGTCAAACTTACGCAGAGTGCGCGGTAACCCTACCACAAAATCCATGTTGATCATTTCCCATTTCCACATTGGAATTTCTATACTCTGAGCTAACCCACCGGGCCTTTGATGCTCGGCCTTCACTTGTTGACAGTTTGAACATTTTTCCACAAAATCTGCCACACCCCTCTTCATGTTATTCCACCAGTAAACTTCCTTGAGGTCATGATACATTTTTGTAGAACCTGGGTGCACGGAATATATAGAAGTATGAGCTTATGCCATGATTCTTTCTCGAAGACCATCTATGTTTGGAACACATAGTCGCCCTTGGTACCGTAATGTATCGTCATCCACGCCAAGAGAAAAGGCCATAGTCTAGTGTTTATGAATCCCCTCCTTCAGCTGCACCAACACTGGATCATTGTATTTCTTCTCCTTGACCTCCGTTACAAGCGATGATTCTGCCCTATTTCGCATAATCACTCCCCCTTCATTAGAGTCCGAAAGACGAAGTCCCAAACTGGCAAACTGGTGAACCTCCCGGGCCAAGGGCCTTTGACATGCCTCCAAGTGAGCCAAACTACCCATAGACTTCCAACTAAGAGCATCCGCCACCACACTAGCTTTCCTCGGATGATACAAAATGTTGATGTCATAATCTTTGAGCAATTCAAGCCACCTTATCTGCCTTAGGTTCAATTCCTTTTGCTTAAAAATGTACTGAAGACTCTTGTGGTTTGTGAATACATCTACATGGACTCCATACAAATAATGACGCCAAAGTTTTAATGCAAAACCCACCGCCAGAAGCTCTAAGTCATGAGTTGGATAATTCTTTTCATGATTCTTAAGTTGCCTTGAAGCATATGCTATAACCTTACCATGTTGCATTAATACACACCCAATACCGATCCTTGAAGCATCGCAATACACCACAAACCCCTCGGTACACTCTGGCAGGGTCAATACCGGCGCCGAAGTCAATCTTGATTTCAATTCCTGGAAGCTCCTTTCACAAGCATCGGACCACTGGAACTTAACCGTCTTCTGCATCCATTTAGTCAATGGGGAGGCAAGAGTGGAGAACCCCTCCACGAACCTCCTATAATACCCGGCCAAACCCAAGAAACTGCGAATCTCTGTTGGAGTAGTAGGTCTAGGCCAATCTTTCACCGCTGCAATCTTTTGAGGATCAACCTTAATTCCTTCTCCGGAGACGACATGACCCAGGAATGTAACAGATTCAAGCCAAAATTCACATTTCGGGAACTTTGCATACAATTGGTGTTGATGAAGAGTTTGCAGAACTACCCTGAGGTGATCGGCGTGATCCTCTCGACTTCGTGAATACACAAGGATGTCGTCAATGAATACTATCACAAAGGAATCGAGGAACGGCTTGAAGACTCGATTCATAAGATCCATGAAAGCTGTCGGGGCATTTCTAAGCCATAAAAGACATTACCAAAAATTCAAAGTGCCCATACCGAGTTCTGAAAGCTGTTTTCGGAATATCCTGCTCCCTTACCTTCAATTGATGGTACCCGGACCGCAAATCAATTTTGGAGAAGAACTTAGCACCTTGTAATTGATCAAACAAATCATCTATTCTAGGCAATGGGTATTTGTTTTTGATTGTGACTTTGTTGAGTTGCCGATAGTCAATACACATCCGCAGCGATCCATCTTTCTTCCTGACAAAGAGAACCGGTGCGCCCTAAGGCGACACACTCGGTCGGAGGAAACCTTTCTCTAGAAAATCCCTTAGTTGTTCCTTTAGCTCTTTTAATTATGTCGGCGCCATTCTATAAGGTGGAATGGATATAGGCTGCATTCCCAGCATCACATCAATCCCAAAATCAATCTCCCTGTCTGGAGGAATTCCAAGGAGCTCATCCGGAAATACATCGGGGAATTCATTCACAATTGGTACAAATTCAAGGGTAGGCACCTCAGCAGTGGTGTCCATAACTCGAACCAAATGGTAAATATACCCCTTCCTGATCATCTTTGTGGCCTTAAGGTAAGAAATAAACCTACCTTTTGGCATAACATTATTCCCCTCCCATTCAACAGCTGGCTCGTTAGGAAACTCAAGCCTCATGATTTTGGATCGGCAATCGAGTTTGGCAAAACATGAATAAAGCCAATCCATTCCCATTATTACGTCAAAATCAATCATCCCTAGTTCAATAAGATCGGCCATGGTATCCCGACCACGCACCGTGACAACACAATCCCTATAAACCCGTACGGCCATAATAGATTCGCCAATCGGAGTAGATACAGAGAACGGCTCATGAAGTTATTCCGGTTCTATCCCGAAGCTCGTAGCAACATAAGGAGTAACATAGGACAAAAAAGATCCGGGATCAATAAGGGCATACACATCATGA
>AWOL01S0015440.1:0-32529 GCA_000715115.1 Nicotiana otophora | reverse complement strand
TGACCTACCTGTCTAAAATAGCCACTGGCTCCTCAACATAAGATAGATCCTTGTCCAACTGGACTGAGCTGAAATCCAACACATGAGACGGATCGTCGTGATACTTTCGGAGCATAGAAACATGGAATACCGGATGAACTCCTGCTAGGCTGGGAGGTAAGGCAAGTTCATAAGCAACCTCCCCAACATGCCACAACAACTCAAAAGGACCAATGAACCTTGGGCTCAGCTTGCCCTTTTTTCCGAACCTCATAACACCCTTCACGGGCAAAACCCGAAGCAGGACCCACTCACCAACCATGAATGCAACATCACGAACCTTCCGGTCCGCATAACTCTTCTGTCTGGACTGGGCTATGCGAAGTTTATAATGAATCACCTTAACCTTCTCCAAGGCATCCTGAACCAAGTCCGTACCCAATAATCTGGCCTTGCCGGGCTTGAACCAACCCACTGGGGATCGACATCACCTACCGTACAGAGCCTCATACAGTTCCATCTGAATGCTGGATTGATAACTGTTGTTGTAGGCAAACTCCGCAAGTGACAAGAATTGGTCCCAAGCACCTCCAAAATCTATCACACACGCACAAAGCATATCCTCTAATATCTGAATCTCGGACTGCCCGTCTGTCTGAGGGTGAAATGCTGTGCTCAACTCAACCCTAGTACCCAACTCATGCTGTACAGCTCTCCAGAACCGTGATGTAAACTGCGTACCCTGGTCAGAGATAATAGATACCGGTACTCCATGAAGCCTGACGATCTCACAGATGTAGATTCGAGCTAGCTGCTCGAAAGATTAGGTAGTCATCACAGGAATGAAATGAGCCAACTTGGTCAGCCTATCCATAATCACCCAAACTGCATCAAACCTCCACTGAGTCCGTGGGAGTCCAACCACGAAATCCATAGTGATTCGCTCCCATTTCCACTCCGAAATCTCTAACTTCTGAAGCAATCCACCTGGTCACTGATATTTTACCTACTGACAATTCAAACATCGAGCCACATACTCTACTATGTCCTTCTTTATTCTCCTCCACCAGTAATGCTGTCTCAAGTCCTGATACATCTTTGCGGCACCCGAATGAATAGAGTACCGCGAACTGTGAGCCTCCTGGAGAATTAACTCAAGAAACCCATCTACATTGGGCACACATAGCCTGCCCTGCATCCTCAATGCACTATCATCTCCAATACTGACCTCCTTAGCATCATCGTGCTAGACCGTGTCCTTAAGGACCAGCAGATGGGGGTCATCATATTGAAGCTCCCTGATATGATCATAAAGAGAAGACCGAGAGACCACATAAGCCAACACTCGACTCGGCTCAGAAATATCTAATCTCACAAACTGGTTGGCTAAGGCCTGAACATCTAATGCCATGGGCCTCTCTGCTGCTGGTAGATATGCTAAGCTCCCCAAACTCTCTGCCCGATGACTCAAAGAATCGGCCACCACGTTGGCCTTCCCAGGGTGGTACAAAATAGTGATATCATAATCCTTAAGTAGCTCCAACCACCGCCTCTGATGCAAATTAAGATCCTTCTGCTTGAACAGATACTGCAAACTCTTGTGATCGATGTAAATCTCACAAGAACACCGTACAAATAATGCCGCCATATCTTCAAGGCATGAACAATAGCTGCTAACTCAAGGTCGTGGACAGGATAGTTTTTTTTCGTGCACCTTCAGCTGTCTGGACACTTAGGCAATCACCCTACCATCTTGTATCACCACTGCGCCGAGACCAATCTGCGATGCATCACAATATACAGTATAAGACCCCGAACCTGTAGGTAATACTAATACTGGGGCGGTAGTCAAAGCTGTCTTGAGCTTCTGAAAGCTCTCCTCACATTCCTCTGTCCACCTGAACGGAGTACCCTTCTGGGTCAGCCCGGTCATAGGTGCTGCAATAGACGAGAAACCCTCTACAAATCGACGGAAATACCCCACCAAACCAAGAAAACTCCAAATCTCTATACCTGAGGACAGTCTGAGCCAACTCTGCACTGCTTCAATCTTCTTCGGATCCACCTGGATCCCTTCACTCGATACTATATGACCTAAGAATGCCACTGAGTCTAGCCAATACTCACACTTTTAAACTTTTGCATATAACTTCTTTTCTCTCAAGGTCTGAAGTGCAGTCCTCAGGTGCTGCTCATGATCCTCCCGACTCCGGGAGTATACCAGAATGTCGTCAATAAATACAATGATGAATGAGTCAAGAGAGGGCCGGAACACACTATGCATCAAATGCATAAAAGCTACTGGGGCATTGGTCAGCCCAAAAGATATCACAAGAAACTCATAGTGACCATATCTGGTCCTGAAAGCAGTTTTAGGGATATCTGGTTCCCGAATCTTCAACTGATGATATCCTGAATGTAAGTCAATCTTGGAAAACACTCTGGCACCCTGTAACTGATCAAATAAGTCATCAATACGAGGCAATGGATACCTGTTCTTCATTGTGACTTTGTTCAACTGGCGGTAATCAATACACATCCGCATAGAACTATCCTTCTTCTTCATAAATAAGACAGGAGCACCCCAAAGTGACACACTGGGCTGAATGAAGCCCTTATCAAGCAATTCATGTAACTGCTCTTTCAACTCCTTCAATTTTGGAGGAGCCATGCGATATGGAGGAATAGAGATGGGCTGAGTGTCCGGCAACAAATCAATGACAAAATCAATATCTCTATCGGGCGGCATGCCTGGAAGATCAGCTGGAAACACATCTGGAAAGTCCCTCACTACTGGAACTGACTCAACTGTAGGGGTATCAATACTGACATCTCTCACATAAGCTAGATACGCGTCACACCCCTTCTCAACCATTCGTTGAGCTTTAAGAAAAGAAATAACTCTACTGGGAGCATACTCTAAGGTACCTCTCCACTCTAATCGCGGTAAACCTGGCATAGCCAGCGTCACAGTTTTAGCGTGACAATCAAGAATAGAAAAATGGGGTGACAACCAGTCCATGCCCAAAATAATATCAAAGTCCACCATGCTGAGCAATACTAAATCGGCTCTGGTCTCAAAACCACTAAGAGCAATCAAACACGACCGATACACAAGGTCCACAACAAGAGAATCTCCCACACGAGTAGACACATTAATAGGGGAACTCAAAAAATCCTGAGATACGCCCAAATACGGGGAAAAATAAGAGGACACATATGAATATGTAGAGCCCGAGTTAAATAATACCGACACATCTTTATGACAGACCGGAATAATACCTGTAATGACAGAATCAGAAGCAACTGCCTCTGTATGAGTAGGAAGTGCATAATATTTGGCTTGGCCTCCCCCTCTAGGGCGACCTCTACCTCCCCGACCTCCATCTCGAGCGGACTGAGCAGGTGGGGTGGCAACTGGTGCTGTAATCATAGCCTGAGGACCCGGTGGAGCACTCTATGGATGAGAAGTCTGTAGAGGTGCACCCTCCTAATCTTGGGGCAATCCCTCACCATATGGCGAGTGTCGCCACACTCAAAACAAGCTTTGGGAGGGCGTGTCTACTGTGACTGGCTCGGGCCAGGTCTGCTGGACTGGCCGCTAGGAACACCCCATGCAGGAGGCACACTAGATACTGGCAATGCATAATAAGGCTCCTGGGGTCTAGAAGGAGCTGGAACACCGCTGGAGGCTGGAAGAGCTGAATGAACGGAGAGGCTCACCACTGGCCTCCCTCTCCTCTCTATCCCGGGCAAACATGCCCTCAAATCTCCTGGCAATACTTACAACCTGCTGATAAAATATATCCATCTCCAATTCCCTGGCCATACTACTCCGGATGCTGGGATGGAGACCCTCAATAAACCATCGAATCCTCTCTCGAACTGTGGCAACTAAGGCCGGTGCATGTCGGGCCAAATCATTGAAGTGAACTGCATACTCTGACACAATCATAGTAGCCTGGCGCAGTTGCTCAAACGTTGCGCGCCATGAGTCCCTGAGGCTCTGAGGGACATACTCTCTCAAACATATATCCGAGAACTGAGTCCATGTAAGTGAAGCTGCCTCAGTCGGACTACTCAGCTCATAAGCACGCCACCACTGATAGGCTGCTCCTCTAAGCTGGAATGCAGTAAAAGAAACACCGCTCCTCTCCGCTACGCTCATAGTACAGAGAATACGATGACACGCCTCCAAAAAACCCTGAGCATCATCTGTAGCCAATCCGCTGAAGGTAGGTGGGTGGTACTTCTTGTACCTCTCAAGTCTGAGCTGCTCCACTTCAGAAGCTGCTGCCCTAACCACGGACTGAGCTGGAGCTACCAGTTGCATTGGTACAACCTCTGGAACCTGGTCGACTTGAACCCGCTGCTCTGGAGTACCGGCGATGAGAGTCTGTGCTCCTCCCCGACCTGAGATGTGGCAGGAGCAAGTGGAATCAATCCAGCCTGAGCTAAGGTACTGAACATGCTTAGAAACTGGGCTAGAGTCTCTTGGAGGACTGGTGTAGCAACAGGTATCTCAGGTGTCTGCCTTCCAGCTTGAGCTACTGGGGGCTCCTCTGTAGTAGCTCGTGCGGGTGCTCTGGCTGCACCATGTGGACGCCCTCGGCCTCTACCCCGGCCCCGGCCTCTCGCGGCTCAAGTAGGGGGCGCGGGTGCCTGTTCATCAGATCCGTTTGTACGTGTCCTCACCATCTGTGAGAGAATAGAATACATAAATTTAGAATCTCTGAAGTCAACAATTTTTGCACGACAAGGAATCAAAGTAGTGAAAGTTTTCTAACAGTTCCATAGCCTCCCAAAGATAAATACAGACGTCTTTGTACCGATCCGCGAGACTCTAATAAACCGGCTTGTGACTCACGACACCTATGAACCTAGTCTCTACAACTAGGTAAGTCTAACATTTTGCAGAATAATGAAATAAAAATATAATTTTAACCAACTATTCAAACATACACAACAAATCCCGAAACCCGGAACATCGTGAATCACAAACTACAGAAGGAAAAATGTAGTGTCTCTATACATCATAGTCTAACAAGGAAAAATATAGAAGATAATGGACATGAGAAAGAGTAGAAGGGGACTCCAGGGTCTGCAGACGCGGCAGATATACCTTGAAGTCTCCAAAGCTGTCCCGGCTCACTAATAGTACGACTGATAAGGTACAACTGGATCTGCACATGAAAAATATGTGCAGAGAGTAGCATGAGTACACCAATATCGGTACCCAGTAAGTGCCAAGCCTAACCTTGGCCGAGTAGTGACGAGGTCAGGTCAGGGCCCTACTGGTAAATATATAATAAAAATAATATAGAGTGTAATACCGTAATAAAATAAAGGTTGAAATTTAACAACAATGAAATTATAAAAGGTAGCAGCTCAGTACACAGACACACAACAGGGGATCTCCCGAGATACCGTCTCGTAGTCCCAAACGTAAATGTGCAGGGGAATCTCCCGGAATACCATTCCGTCGTCCCAAACGTAAATATGCGGGGGGATCTCCCGGAATACCGTTCCGTAGTCCCAAAGTAAATATGCAAGATAGGGGGATCTCCCGGAATACCGTTCCGTAGTCCCAATGTAAATATGCAGTATATAGGGATCTCCCAGAATAGTGTTCCGTAGTCCCAAAGTAAATATGCAGTACAGGGGGATCTCCCAGTATATCGTTCCGTAGTCACAAAGTAAATATGCAATACAAGGGAATCTTCCGGAATACCGTTCCGCAATCCCAAAGTAAATATGCAGTACATGGGATCTCTCGGAATACCGTTCGGTAGTCCCAAAGTAAATATACAACGCGAACGATAGAAATACAACTACATCACAAAATTTTTACGATTTAGACTAGGTACTAGTCAGGGAAGAAGCATAAAATTCACTAAGCATGCTGCACAAAATTCACATAAACAATTAAGACACGTAGACATGTTGTATTAGACTAAACATGATAGCTACACATATTGGAATAACTCAATTAAGAATGAAAATAGATTAGTACTCATTAAAATGGAATAACTCAAAATAACAGGAAAACATGTTGCTGCTCAGTAAGATAAATGGGTTTTACC
Source organism: Nicotiana otophora (assembly GCA_000715115.1). Lineage (NCBI taxonomy): Eukaryota > Viridiplantae > Streptophyta > Magnoliopsida > Solanales > Solanaceae > Nicotiana > Nicotiana otophora. The sequence continues at coordinate 26,467 of AWOL01S0015440.1, read as the reverse complement.
ACAACTAGCCCGTGTACGTACTCGTCACCTCACGTACACGACGCTCACATATCACCATAGTTTCAAATCTTAAGGGGATTTCTCCCACACAAAGTTAGGCAAACCACTTACCTCGAACCAAGCTCAATCAATCGGTAAGAATGCCTTTTTGTCGAATATCCGACTCCGAATAGTCCAAATCTAGCCAAACACAATTGCATATAATGAATACAACCATAATAAACTCATCTAATTAATGAAATCAATATTTAAACAAAATTTCCGAAATTCACTCAAACGCACCCATGGGACCCACATCTTGGAACTGGATAAAAGTCACAAAATCCGAAATTCTATTTACTAACGAGTCTAACCATGTCAAATTTACTAAAATCCGACACCAAATGGTCTTCCAAAACCAAAATTCAAACTCCCAAATCTTAGCATCCAACTTCCAATTTCCACCTTAAATATATACTAACTAGGTGGAAAAATATATGGGGAAGCAAGATTATTGATAAAACATAAGCACAAGGGACTTACCTCAAGAAATCTCTCGAAAATGCTCTCAAATATCGCCCTAAACCGAGTTGCAAAGTCCAAAAATGACAAAAATTGCGAAGCCCTTCGGTTTTAACCACTGCCCAGGTATTTCCGCACCTGCGGAGCCTGAGCTCGCACCGGTGGGTGCGCTTGTGCGGCAAAATGTGCGCATCTGCGCAAATCATTTACCCCCTCTACCTTCGCACTTGCGATGAAAGGGCCGCACCTGCGGAAATCCCTTCCGCTTCTGCGGACCATGCGCACTTGCGATGACCCTAACGCATCTGCGGGTATCGCAGATGCGGAATTCATCGCACCTGCGACCCCTGACACTCCTCCATTTTTTCTGCATCTGCGCTCTCCTCTCCGCACATGCGATCATGCACCTGCTGTCTCTCCACCACAGCTGCGAAAATGATAGATGCCTGAAGACTTCAGCAGCAACTCAAATCCAACTTTAGATCCGTTAAGCACTCGAAACTCACCCGAGGCCCCCGGAACCTCAACCAAACATACCAACCAATCCTGAAACACCGTACAAACTTAGTCGAGCCCTCAAATTACACCAACTAATGCTAAAATCACAAATAATTCTCCGATTCAAACTTAAAGAATTTGAAACTTCCAAATTCGACAACCGATGCCAAAACCAACCAAACCACGTCCGATTGACCCCAAATCTTTGCACACAAGTCATATTCAACATTATGGACTTACTCCAAATTCCAGAATCGGATTCCGACCCCGATATCAAAATTTCCATTACCGGTCCAAAACTCTAAAATTTTGACTTTTGCCATTTCAAGCCTAAATGAGCTACGGGCCTCCAAAACACATTCCGAACACGCCCCTAAGCCCAAAATCACCCAACGGAGCTAACGAAATCGACGGAATTCTGTTCCGCAACCGTCTTCACACAATTCTGACTACGGTCCAAATTCTAAGACTTAAGCTCTCATTTAGGGACTAAGTGTCCCAAAACACTTCGAAACTCAAAACCAATCATCCCGGCAAGTCACAATAGTAGAAATAGATATGAGGAAAGCAGTTAATATGGGTTCGGGGCTCTAACTCTAAAAACGACCGGCCGGGTCGTTACAGACAATCTCTCATGATATGCCTAGTATCACCGTACTCATAACAACCCTTCTGAGGTCACGACTGCTCGTACTGAGTCTGTGCCGGATAACTGGAATAACCACTGTAAGAATCTTGTGTTGGTGGTGCACTATAAACTGGAGCACCCCGAGTAATCGGATGTGCGGACTAAGCTGACCGACTGCTCGAGCCTCCGCTATAATGGGTCCTAGCTGAAGAGTAAAATCCACTGAACCCTCCAGATCTTCGAGACCTTTTGGCCTCCTTAGACTCCCTTTCCTTACCTAAAACACCCTCAATCCTCCTTGCAATCTCCACTACTTTTTGAAATAGAGTATCAGTTTGCAATTCCCAAGCCATGCATATTTTAATATCATAATCGAGCCCCTCAATAAATCCGCGGACCCGTTCTCTGATTGTAGGAACTAAAATAGGTGCATGACGGGATAACTCACTGAACCTGATAGCATATTCTGACACGGTCATAGTGTCCTGATGCAACCGTTCAAACTTTGTGTGCCACACATCTCGGAGATTCTGGGGAACAAGCTCTTTCAAGAACATTTCCAAAAATTGAGCCCAAGTTGGTGGTGTTGCATCGGTTGGTCTACCTTTTTCATAGATTTGCCACCACCGATACGCTGTGCCTGACAGTTGAAATATAGTAAAGGCAAATCCGCTCACTTCCATAATACCCATGGTGTGGAGAATACGGTGATAATTTTCTAAAAATCCTTGGGCATCCTCTGTAGCTGTGCCACTGAAAGTAGGTGGATTATACCTCTTAAACCTTTCAAGACTTTATTTTTTGTTCTTCTTCTGATGCCTCTGGCCTGACCTCAGGCCAAACCGGAATAATAGGTTGTACCGGTATTGCACCCGGAACCTGACCAACGTGAACCTGCTGCTCTAGAGTTGTGGTAGGAGTCTGAGCTACTCCCTCAATCAGCGAAATATTTTGTGCAATATAGATCAATCCCGCCTGAGTTAATGTACCAAACATACTCAGGAACTGTGCTAAGGTCTCTTGAAGTCCGGGGGTAAAATAAGTGTTTCTGGTACCTGTCCCCCAACTGGAGCTACTGGTGGCTCCTCAACTGTTGTTCTTATAGGTGTTCTAGTCGCAGCACGTGCCCTTCCTCGACCTCTACCTCGGCCTCTACCTCAGCCCCAGCCTCTTGCATCCCTAGCAGTATGTGTGGATGCCTGCTCAACTAACCCAGTGGCACGTGTCCTCACCATCCGTGAGAGAATGGAGATACAAAGGTTCAAATTCCAAATTCAACAAATTTCGCAAGACAGGATTGAAAGAAATGGAAATTTCCTAACAGTTCTATACCTCTCGAAGATAAGTACAGACGTCTCCGTACCGATCCGCAAGACTCTACTAGACTCGTTCATGACTCGTAAAACCTATGAACCTAGAGTTCTGATACCAACTTGTCACGGCCCAAAATCCCACCACAGACGTCGTGATGGCACCTAGTCTCTAAGATTAGGTAAGCCGATTTTCTATTACATTTTGAAGCCATTTGTTTTTTAAATAAGTGATCAAAACTAACAGCGGAATAAATATGAATGTACAACCTCCCAAGACTGGTAGTACTGAGTCACAAACTCTAATACATGGAATGATCACGAAGACCGAATATACAATACTGTTTGATTAGAAATTAACAGTATAATGAAATGAAAAGACTCCAAGGGACTGCAACGACCAAGCAGTTCTACCTTGAATCCTTACGATCCCACAATAACTCTACTCAAGCCCGATATCTCCAATACCTGGCTCTACACAAAAATGTGCAGAAGTGTAGTATGAGTACATTACGGTCGGTACCCAGTAAGTATAAAGACTAACCTCAATGGAGTAGAGACGAGGTACAGTCAAGACACTCACTAGTTTAATAACCCGTGCAATATGATATCCAAAATAATAGAAAACAAATAGCACTGATAGCAACACAAATCAACTAGTGATTTAAACAACAAGGCAACAGGAATACCGTAAATATTACTCAAACGAATAATAAACACAGGTACAACCAATTAATCAAGTCCTTTCAATATAAATCTTTTATCTATAAGTTTTTCACTAAATATATTTCGAATATACTTCATTCAAATAAATATCCTTCCATTATAATTCTTTCAAATAAATATCTTTCGAATATAATTCTTCCAAGTAAATATCCTTCAAATATAATTCTTTCAAGTAAATATCTTTCAAATATACTTCTTTCAAGTAATTATCTTTATAATATAATTCTTTCAAATAAATATCATTCTAATATAATTCTTTCAAGTAAATATCCTTCAAATATAATTCTTTCAAGTAAATATCCTTCAAATATAATTCTGTCAAGTAAATATCTTTCAAATATAATTCTTTCAAGTAAATATCCTTCAAATATAATTTTTTTAAATAAAAGTCAACATGTGACACCTCATTTAACTTTCCCGGCGTGAGAAATATATTCAACGTATCACATCAAATGGCACGGCAATACTTTCGTGCACTTGTATCATTCTCAACCAATACATATATGTAGATCAAATCAATTGGCACGGTAACACTCTTCGTGTATTTATATCTTTCTCACTGTGCATACATATAACAGTACCAACTAGATGGGAGAAATGCCAATAACAATAAAAGAAATAAAGTGGAGGCACACAGGAAGCAACAACAACTACAAGTCACATAGAAAATATATGTGCACAATAACATCTCAAGATAAATGCATGAATGTATACACAACAAAACGATATCACAATATAATGTATATCGCTTGTCCTCGCCTGCACGGAAATACCCTTCATGCCATGCATATATGATAATATAAAAATAATTGCACGGCATCACCCTTCGTGCTTTTACTCTCATCCTCACTTAATAATATAAATAAAATAGCACAACATCACCCTTCGTGCTTTACTCTCAATGGCACGACATTACCCTTCGTGCTTTACACTCTCAAATGGCACGGCATCACCCTTCGTGCTTTACACTCTCCCTCACATGATAATATAATTTAAATGGTACGGTATCACCCTTCGTGCTTTACAGTCTTCCTTACCAAGCACATGTATATCATTAACAAGCAAGGTAGGAAGCATAAGTAACATCAAGGAGAGTGTTTAAACTACAACACAATACAACGATTCATATCACAAATTTTCACTGACCACAACCAAATTCCAAATATGTAGCAGAATCAATAAATTTCTCAACAAATAGCCCAAGGCTCCACACAACGTATAATAAACCTCAAAATAATCAACAGAGGTGAACAATACTTAGTATAGGGCAACGCCTTCATTAATCCAAATTCTTGATAATTATATTAACTCCTCAATTTAAACTTATTTAATAAATAGTTGTAGATAAGGATTCCATCATGAATTTAATTCCAAGAAAAATATCAAATCAACAAACACATGGAATTCGCATAATATTCAAGTGACAATAACACCAAATATTATATAAAATACAAACTTGACAAATAAGGAACAAGGCGTGATAATTCAGGGATTTACTAATGCTAACAATTATCTAATTTAATACATAAGAATGCATAAAACTTTAAACCAATAAAATTTGCACATATAAGCCCAAGTACGTACTCGTCACCTCGCGTACACGGCTTTTCACATTTCACAAATGGCACATAAGACTTGATGCCTAAGGGGTAATTTCCCCACTCGAGGTTAAGCAAGACACTTACCTTTTTGAAGTTATGTAGATATTCCAAAATCGCCTTCTTGCTTGAATTGACCTCCGGACCGCTCAAATCTATCCAAATTAATTGCATAACTTCATTAAAATTCATCGAAAATAATTCTGGATAATAATATGTCGACTTAAACTTTTATTCCAAAAAGTCAAAAAAGTCAACGGGGGCCTCGCCTCTCGGAACCCGACATAATTATTACGAAATCTGATCACCCATTCCGATACGAGTTCAACCATACTAAAATTATCAGATTCCGATGTCAAATGGACCTTCAAATCTTAAATTTGAAGTTTATGAAGTTTCTACAATTTTTCCCTAAATTTCCATCTCAAAGTACTAACTAAATGATAAAATCAGTGATATATTCATGTATATTAACCAAATCCGAGTTAGAATCACTTGCCCCGATGAATTTCTTGAAAACCCCACAAAACGTCGCCACAAACCGAGCTCCCTAGGTCCAAAATGTGAAATAATGCCCTAAACCTCGGATATATAGTACATCCTCTGATCTCAATTTCACGGTCAGCAAAATTCCAAGCGCGGCCGTGTCCCAAGTTTCGCGGTCGCGAAATTTTGGTGCAGTCCGCGAAATTCTTGGGGCTGCACTGTCAGGCTTTAGTATTTTGGCCATAACTCTCTCTACATATGTCAAAATTATGCTTTCTTTACTCTTTTGGAAACTATACACGAAGGGCTATAACTTTTATTTTTGAATCATCTCAAAATTCCTTGTGGATCAAAAGATATAGGCTTCCGACGTCGGACCAACGGACTGCAAAACTTCTTGGAGCGCGGCCGCGGACAGAATTGCACGGTCCGCCAAAGTTTGAGTGCGGCCGCGAAATTTAGCCGCTGTCCGCGTCCCTCTTCGCCTCAGCGCCTCAATTTTCGCGGTCCGCATCCCTCCTTTTCCTCAGTGCCCAAAAATGCGCAGTCCGCATCCTCGAAAGTGCCAGAACAATATTAGAGTGCCGAAATGCCCATACTCGCTCAAAACTCATCCCGAAACTCATCCGGAACCTCCCGGACACAAACCATATATGAAGTTTAATCATAAAACATGCTACGGACCTGCTCGCATACTCAAAACACTTAAAAGAGGTTGTCTTGACCCGATATTGACCATGGCCAAACTCCCAAATTTCTTAACTTTACAAATCTCTCAACTTCTATGATTTGCGCCGAAACATATCAAATCAATCCAGATTGACTTCCAATTTTGTACACAAGTCATAAATGACTTAATGGAGCTATTCCCATTTTCAGAATCGAAATCCGACCTTGTTATCAAAATTTCACCCTTCGGCCGGACTTTTCCAAAATCTTATATTTTCTAACTTTTGCCAAAATGTGTCGAATTGTCCTACGGACTTCCAAATCCAAATCTGAACATACTCTTAAGTTTGAAATCATCATACAAAGATATTTCCATCCTCAAAATTCTATTTCGGGGCCGTTTGCTCAAAATTAATCTCTCTGGTCAGCTCTTTCCATTTAAGCTTCTAAATAAGAATTGCTCTTTTAACTAAATTCCGAATCTTCAGTAAATCAAACTCGACCACACCCGCAGGTCATAATATATATTGTGCAGCTGTTCGATACCTTAAGCCACTGAATGGGGCATTAATTCTTAAAATAACAAGTCGGGTCATTACACGAGCATATTCTAATAATTGTACTATATTTTATCCAGATGTGTACTGTAACGACCCGACCGGTCGTTTTGAGTATCACAACCCCGTTTCACCATTTACTGCTCAAATTATAATTTACATTTGTTGTGTGAATTGCCGGGGCAATTGGTTCGGGTCCCGTGATAATTTGGAATGAATTGGAATACTTAGTTCCAAGGTTTAAAGTTTAAGTTAGAAAAATGGACTGGATATGGACAGATGTGTAAACGACCTCAGATTTGAATTTTTATGATTCCAATAGCTTTGTATGGTGATTTGGGGCTTATGAGCGTGTCCAGAATATTATTTGGAGGTCCGTAGTGGAATTAGGCTTGAAATGCCGAAAGTTTAATTTTTGGGAAGTTTGACCGGGGGGTTGACTTTTTGATATCGGGGTCGGAATCTGATTCTGGAAATTTGAATAGGTCCGTGATATGAAATGTGACTTGTGTGCAAAAGTTGAGGTCAACCAGACATGATTTGATGTGTTTCGGCACAAGTTATAAAATTTGAAGTTTCAAAGTTCAATGATTTTGAATTGAGGTGTAATTCGTCGTTTCAATGTTGTTAGGTATGATTTGAGGCCTTGAGTAGGTCCGTATTATGTTATGGGACTTGTTGGTAAAATTTGGTTGAGGTCCGGGGGCCTTAGATTGAATTCGGCTAGTTATCGGACTTGGAAGTTAAGTTGAAGAAGCAGCTGGAGTTTTGCTGCTACTGATATAACCGCACATGCGGAGTGGGGACCGCAAGTGCGTGTCTGCAAAAGCAAAGAAAGAGCCACAGGTGTGGCTAAGAGAGATCTGGGCTTAGACCACAGGTGCGATGGAAATCTCGCATCTACGGTGCACGCAGAAGCGGTTTGAGAGGCGCAAATGCGCAAATGGATCGCAGGTGCGGCTTGGGACCCGCATCTACGATGGCCGCAGATGCGGTCAATTTATCACAGGAGTGGTGTCTGGATTTTAATGAATTTCCATAGAAGCAGATCCTAGTTCACAGATTCGGTTCCGCAGGTGCGGAACTAGGTTCGCAGTTGCGGACTGACTGGACAGAATCCTTTAAGTTCAAGGGTTCGACATTTCACCCATTTTCGGATTTTGGAGCTCGTGTTGGGCGATTTTGGAGAGGAAAGTTTCCACACAACTTGGGGTAAGTGTTCTTAACTCCCTTGTAATTATATTTCAAGAATTAATCTTCGTTTTCGGTGTAAGATTATTGAATCTTCAATAGAAATAGAAGGAAAATTTTATTATGTCACAAAAAGAATGTTTCAAGTTTGAATACCGATTTGGAGTTGGATTTGAGTGAAATTAGTATGGTTGAACTTGTAATTGGATGGGTTGTTGTATTTTGTGTGTTTCGTCAGATTTCGAGACGTGGGCCCCACGAGTGATTTTTGGGGCGTAATTTCGAATTTTTTAAAAATATTAGTATTTTGATATGGAATTAATTCCTATAATTTTTGTGAGCTGAATCAAATTAATTGTGACTAGATTCGAGCCGTTTGGAAGTGATACGCGCAAAAATGAAATTTATAGAGCATTGCTTAACTTGCTCGACATTGGATTTGGATTGTTCGAGGTAAGTAACTCTTCTAATCTTGGAGTTGAGGGTATGAACCCTGAATATATGTATTTCGTAAATTATTGGAAGGTGATGCACATACTAGGTGACGGGCGTGTGAGTGTGCACTATAGAAATTGTGACATAATTGTTTATGTGAAAAGTTTGTAGTTAAATGATCTTGGCATTTTTCATGCAGTTTTATGAGTTAAAGAAATTGAGCTGAAAAGCATATTTAAAAACAATCATGTTGAGGCTATGTGCCAATATTATTGGGACCCACAGAGGTCATATTGTTGTGAAATATTTATTTTAAATTATAAATTCATCCTCAGTCATATTCATTTCATTGCATATCAAATCTCAGTCTCTGTTGTTATTTATTGATACATCATATCATCATTTTGGGCTATTCTCATGACATTGTGAGCCCATGAGAGAGAGACTGGAGAGATTGATGACTGAGGGAGGCTGAGGGCTTGATTGTGAGGATATTTTTGGGATCGGGCTGCACGCCACAGCATGCCATGTTGGCTTTATATATATTGATACCATAGCGCGTGAGTTGTCTGCGTAGCACGTGAGTTGACCGTGCGGTTCCAGGTATTGATACCATAGCACGTGAGTTGTCCCCGTAGCACGTGAGTTGACCGTGCGGATCCAGGGATTGATATTATGGCACGTGAGTTGTCCGTGCAGTATGTGAGTTGTCCGTGCTTAGCGCTTGGGCTTTGGGAGCCCCTCATGAGTCTGTACACACCCCTAGTGAGCGCAGTCGACTATAAATAGGGATCGGGCTGCATGCCGTAACAGGTATTATATAGCGCTGAATGATTGAGTACTCTGAGAGTGTAAGTACATGAGTACAATCTCTGAGATAAATTGCATTGACATGCACATATGACATACATGCATAGAGATGTGTTTTCCTCATGCTGTACGGTATCACATTATTCATGATTTCTCACACATGTTGACAGATGGGCATAGTGATGCATTTGTTTTTACATTGGTTCTCTTGAAAGAAAATGAGGTATTTTATTTATTATTGAAAGGATTTTGGAAAAATTACTGTTTTCAAACTTATTCATATTTTTGGTAACTTTGGCAAACGATTTGAGTTTTCACTGATGTATTTGAAAGGAAGAACTATTATTTTTTGAAATCATGATTTGGCTGAGCATTTTATCTCTGAGTTACTTCTGGTATTATTTGCTTTATATTGTTATGGACTGTTGTGGACTAGTGGTTTTAGACCCGACCTTGGTAGAAGCTCGTCACTACTTTCAACTTACGGCTAGGTTTGTTACTTACTCAGCACATGGGGTCGGTTGTACTGATACTACACTTTTGCACATTGCGTGCAAATATTGGTTGCCGTTGTTGCTGTGCTCGATGGTTGCGGGATCTGAAGATGTACCTGTATTCCTGTTGTAGCTGCCTCTTGTTCAGGGTAGCCTTAGATTTATAAAAGCTCTGTTTATGTATTATTTAAACATACTATGTATTTATTTCATTTCTGCTTTGTATACTCTATTCTTAGAAGCTCATGATTTGTACTACCAGTTCTTGGGGAAATGTATTGGTTTTAGATATTTTCGTTTAGTTAATTTTATTGGAATTGGATAGTTGGTAATTGGCTTACCTAACGGGTTGGGTTATGTCACGACCCAAAATCCATAAAGATTGTGATGGCGGCGGACACCACTGTCAGGCAAGCCAACAATGAATACTTAAATGGGTTCTCATTTTTGTTACTTTTGAAATCATATTTTCTTTCAATTTAAATCGTAAAAGATGAAGTTTACAAAAAAACAAATAATAATATATTTAAAACTTCCAATACAGCACAACCCATAATCCTCCCCAAACCCGGTGTCACAAGTGCATGGGCATTAACTAGGAATATAGAATAAAATACAACAGCCGTGCGGAAAACAAATTGGACAGGAAAAATGTAAGTACTCTGAGGGAGACTCTGTTGGGTGCGGATTGCCGTATAGGATGCAGCTCACCTAAGTCCCCGCCATAATCGTGCCTCTGCGCCCACAAGGCCGCTCAACATATGTGTACATGTACAAAAATGTACAACAAATCTAGCATGAGTACGTAAATCAACGCGTACCCAATAAGTATCCCGCCTAACCCCGAAGAAGTAGTGACAAGGGGTCGACTTCGACACTTACTAGTGGTCAAATAATATCATGTACAATAAAGAAGAGAATGAATACGATATAGAGTAAATATATGAAACAAACAAGCATAAAATATGTGGTAAAATTTTCCTCTTTACAAATTACTCAAGCTCTCAACTAGCAAGTTCCCTCCATGATCGGATCATATATATATAGATATAGCGGATCTCATCAAAAAGGTTGTCATAATTCAAATCAGGGAAAAACCCTCAGATACACTAGCTTCTTGCCAAATATTACGCACGATTCCATGAGGATAATATATATATAGGAAAGGACGAGGCGTACGGCCCGGTCCAACATAAAAGTAAACTGTGCATTGCCGAAGGGTCGAATGGCGCAAACCATAGATGCATCTATTAACCTACTGAGGCGAACGGCCCGCTCCCATGAGAGTGTGCTACATAAATTCTGCCGAGGCGAACGACCCGATCGCATAAGAGTGGTAGAAGGAAAATACCCCGCTCGCGAATCATACGTGCGACGCGGTCATATATAAATTTAACACTAAAAATCATATCTCTTTCTTACGTCTTTTCAAAATAAGGGAAATTCAGCTTGTAGCTTTTTAAGGAAATTACCCCGCTCGCGAAACATACATGCGACGCGGTTACTCATAGATTTCTTCAGCTATTATATCATTCCTCAATTCTTTTCGAAATCACGAGGTTCAAATGAAACCTTTTAAATCTTAAGTTCTTCAATTTCAATAAGGCATGATGTGAGCCTAAACCTACCCGGACATAGGCATAGCTAATAGCTACGTACGGACTCTCATCACCTCGTGCATACGTAGCCCCCACAAATAGAGGCACACAATAATTTAGTTTACCTATGGGGTTAATTCCCCCTTACAAGGTTAGAAAGGAGACTTACCTTGCTCCGAAGTTCCATAACCGGCTCCCAAGCTATTCAATCAACTCAAATCAATGCTCAACGCTCCAAAACTAGTCAATAAATGAGCACATCAATAAAAATCACCCTCGGGCCCACTTGCCCGGATTCCGAAACTTTCCGAAGAGAAACACTACCCATAGCACTACGAACTCAAATATATAACTTATTCTCAATTCCATGCCCAAATACGTGGTCAAAATCCAAAAATACCAATTTCTAGGTTTTTCTTCAAAATCCCAAATTTCTACAAATTTCCATGTTTAAATCTTTATACAAACCATGTATTTAACTCAAAATTGTGAAGAAAGCACTTACCCCATTATGATTGATAAAGATGGCACTCCAATGTGCTCCAAAATCGGCTCCCATGGGCTAAATGAAATGAGATAGAGCCAAACTCTCGATTTAAAGAAGACACTGCCCAACCTCGTCTTTCGCACTTGCGGTCAAGTAGCCGCACCTGCGACTTCGCGGGTGCGAGAAAACCTTCCGCTTCTGCGAGGCATTTTCCACTTCTGCGCTTGCGCAGATACGGCCAAAAGCTCCGCACCTGCGGTTCTTCGCCTGGCCAGCCTGCTCCGCACCTGCGACTCTAATGTCGCTTCGGCGCCCTCCGCACCTGCAGTCAAAACCTCGCCGCCTCAACTTCTTCTTCAAATTCCAAATTTAATCTGGTAACCACGCGGAATCCACCTGGGGCCCTCGGGACCTTAACTAATTATACCAACATGTCCCAAAACACATTGCAAACTTAGTCGAGCCTTCAAATCTCATCAAACAATGTCGAATTCGCAAATCGCACCCCATTCCAAGCTTAATGAACTTTAGAATTTCCAACTTCTATATTCGATGCCGAAACCTATCATATCATGTTCGGTTGACCTCAAATTTTGCATGCAAGTCACATTTGACATTACGGATCTACTCAAACTTCCAGAATCGAAATCCGACCTTGATATCAAAAAGTCCACTCCCGGTCAAACTTCTCAAAAATTTCAAATTTCTAACTTTAGCCAAATGACTCGAAAATGACCTACGGACCTCCGAATCCACTTCTAGACGCGCTCCCAATTCCAGAATCACCATACGGAGCAATTCCCAGACTCGGAATCCCAAACGGATATCGATAACATAAAATTCACCTCCACCCCAAATTCATGAAATTCTTCCAAAGTGCTAACTTCCCCAATATGCGTTGAAATGCTCTCGGGTCATCCAAAACCCATCCGAACATACGCCCAAGTCCAAAATCATCATACGAACCTGCCGGAACCTTCAAATCCTGATTCTGAGGTCATTTATTCAAAATCAACCCTTAGTCAGATTCTTCCAACTTTAAGATTCAGAAATGAGAATCCTCTTTCCAAATCAACTCCGAACTCCCTGAATCTCTAATTTCGACTACGCATACACGTCATCATACTTTAAGTGAAGTTGTTCATGGCCTCAAACTGTTGAACGCCGCGCTATAGCTTAAAACGACCGGTCGGGTCATTACATTCTCTCCCACTTAAATATATGTTCGTCCTCGAACGTGCTAAGGACTGCACTGGAGTTGTCCGAAATCACTGTTTAACACCTCGTGCACTACCCGTGCTACCACAACTCAGTTGAGCACATTAGCTCGATCAAATTTGAAGATATTCTCTTTTATTTAGGCTAATAAGCTTTAGAGCCCAGTTCCAACATCCGGAATTCACTGCCAGGCCGGCTTCCCACATACGAACACCGTATCAATCACCACACAATGTACCAGAACATGACTGCATACCCTTGCTGAATTCACACCATGCACCGCAACATTCACATGACCATAATAACATTCTCTGATCATAATAGCCGAAATCTCATGAATCCGATGCTCACCATACACCTCATGACATATATGAGTCTTGTTTCAACTCTTGCAATACTGCCACGACGGAAGAGATGTGTAGAAATTCATAACCAACTGCAGAGTCAACAAATCATTGAATCTCTCCCTTTGACTAGAATCATCACCCCATTATGAACCAAATAATGGTATTTGCTCTTTAATATACTTCATATAATCCGATCGCATTGATCCCAGATCCAAAAATCTCGTCTCACCCAGTATAAGCTGCTCAGGAAACAAGCCACCCATACATGACCAAAGGTCTCATATGATGCCGCAATGTGCCGATACGCTACAAACGCGAACGTGATACATAAGAAAAACGGATCTCTGGAAGGGACTACTCAACCCACACAACTAATTAGACAACCGAAAAGGTGTTATGAACCTTCCCCAGAAAATGGAAAACAAAACACACGAAAATAGATATAGGGGACTGTAATCAACATCCCACTGTTGCGGCGTGCAACCTGATCCAAACAACATACCCGTGGCGGCGTGCCACCCGATCCCCACATAAAATCTACATAAAGAGATACTTACCGAGCTAGAATGCTCATTACTACAAAATACCCGAATATCAGCCACAAGCACGCTAAGTGCATAATACCATCCCTGGGGAGACAGATAGCGCCATACGCTACAAAACTCAAGCACAACTAAGGTGCGATATATGATTTGAATCTCGAGAGCTATCCTGCTCACATAACACCATTGCTGTGCAGAACCTCAACACATAAGAAATTTACCAAGCCGTTTCACAACTCACACGACACAATATAGTATTATATGAAATAGCCGACGACGAAATGACATCCAACGTCCGAATACTCCTCCATAAGGAGCGCTATCCTGAAATGAACACATCTGGCCTGATATAGAGCCCATATTCATATTTAAATCCATCCACAGACCTCAAGCCGATTCTGATCGCACCGTACTAGGCTAATAACCTTTCAAGGATCCATAATAACCCTTTTTCCCATAACACACAAGAACATCCATCATAACCGGAACAAACTTGCACAGTCCACACCTAAGTGAACCGAGCGCCCTCCAGGCATAAATTCTCGAATCAATGATATTACCACAATCTTCGTACTTGGTTTAAATCTTCACTCAATCAAGTGACTACATGCCACTCTTACACAATCTTTCTGCGGGACACTCCCACGACCTTCCGCACCAGGTAACATGTCTGCACATCCATACCACCGGTCACACTAATGTCGTAAATCATATCAAGAATCCGCAATCAGTACGCAAAGCCTCTTACATAGGACACTGATCTCATGTGACGCTGGAGACAATACCAGCTTATCCTAAACATCTAAATTCCTTTTCCTGCTCATCCAAGCTCGTGACATCCTTGTCAATACCGAACTACAACCTCAATCCCTAACCTTTCAAATTTCATGTCGCTCATCACACCTATCTTACCAATACGCGAGGACCCAAGAATTGCATCGTAGCTCCTAAACCACTAATAGGATACACACTTCACTTTGTAGAAACCTTTCACTTTACTCATTCATCATTGTAACACATGACTGAATTCTCATAACCGTAGAACACACAAATCCTCAAGTAGTGGTCTAAACCACCATAACCCTTCCGAGATCCGCCTACACATAACATGCCATAATACTCGAATGCATCAAAATACAATTAATTATGGCAGCCATCAAGCCTCGCACGTCCCGCCACAAATCACATGCATAATCTAATCACGCTGGAGGAACTGATCACTGCCACCATCATGCCAATTCAATCATGGCTAACCGATCAGACTTCTTCTAACTTATCCTCAACTCGTCTTAGAAATAATAATAACTCCAGTCAACGTATAACGAACTCAATCCGCACTCGTCCTGAGTGATCCCATTTCACAAGACCACATTGTCTCAAAACCCATGAACCATTTCATACCCTCCTTGTGCGCATAATTGCATCTTCAACTGATACACCCATTCTAAAAATTCTTCTATAAATCCAAAGTTACATGCTCCCATCCGTCTCATGATAGCCCCTAGACCAATGATAACACGGAACACTCTAAGCTCCTTTATCATAATCCGCTGCAGAAGCTCGATATTCAACCATACTATGGACTCGAAATGCTGAGGCACCACACCTTAACCTTTGAGTCCACTAGGACCGTTATTGAGAGTCACCCACTCTGACTTGTTCCCGAATATAATCAACTCCAAGGTCCTGCTAGCACATGAACACTCTCTCAAAGAAGCACCTGGCCAAATCATCTTCCTTGTAACTCGCCTCTACATGAAGCATAAATCCTGAGTCTTCCAAAAGCTTGAGAATGAACCGATAAGGTCAACTATAGTACACATTCCTCAAATCGCTTGCTCAATTTGCCACTGATGTTCTCTTTCCTTAGCCATAATATCCCACCAATATGCCGATAACCAAAAATCTCATAATTAGCCGACCATGCAATCCAACCATAGACGGTGGAACTCTCCCACTTAGCTTGAAGCTACCATTGCATAACTCTAGAACCCGCCAAGATTCTTTCTTCATCGACATGATCTAGCACAATCAACCCGCCAAATTCCTCGAAATCCTTCCATTAACCTTTAATGAACACTCTGAACCACCAGCCACATTTACATATTCAATCTCTTACCGGGTAGCCAGTATTTCAAATTAAGTTCGTAGACATAGTCACTACCTACCATGAATCCCAAATCACTCTAACTTTTCTCAAGGAGTGTAGCTATCATATCACAGAACCCACATGCTACTCTGCCACTCTCCCACTTTGGTCAAACCCTATCCTTTAAGCAACTACTCGACTTCTGTTTCTTACACTTGGCCTTCTAGAATTGTAACCACTGCCTGACACCTTCCCAGTGTCCTTCCTCATCCTTCGTTGCCCAGTTGTTGCCTTAAATCAAAATCTATCCCTATAGCACTTGAACCAATCGATCGCTACCAACTTTAAACATTTCCGAAGATCATCTTTCTCGAGCCATCAATACCAGGAATGCCGATTCGATCCTGAACCTCTGCACACTGCGACCTCAGACAACCACTTTCCCGGCACCATTTATAATTCTCTGCCCCGAGGCAAATTGAAGGAAACCATAACACCAGCGAACTTAACACATTATAACCAATCAAGGATGATGACACCACATCACAGGCTAGGATTCCACCACACTCGAAAATATCGAGTCTCACTACTCCATCAATCAAAGTCTGAACATTCTTAGTTCGATTGCCTTTCCTCCGTCGGAAGTAAAATACCAAATCTCTAAATCATGCACTGAGTAAACCTCCCTTCAGATCATTCACTGCCCCGAAACATAGGCAAGCATCCTACCATCACATCAATACTGTGTGATAACAACTCATGAGCATCATAGCAACCTGTGCATAGCCTCAAAGCTCTCAGAAGTACAGCTACTGCACTGAATAGACAGAATATCCTTCCACAAGGAGACGACAATAGCCTAATCAACTACGCAGGGAGAAATATCCACACCATATCTGTAGTTCCATTAAAATTCCTCAATTCCCGATTTGTAACCAGCGCTTCACGTCGCGCAAGATTGAATAGGAAGGAAATGAAGGCATAAGCCTCAAAGGAATCAAATCGCACGATGAGGAATCAAGAAGGGAAGTGCTCCTGACAGCCTTGTAGCCTCTCGACGATAAGTACAGGCATCTCCGTACCGATCCGCAAGACTCTACTAGACTCGCTCATGACTCGCGAGACCAAAGTGAGCCTTGTGCTCTAATACCATGTTGTCACGACCCAAAATCCATAAAGGTCATGATGGCGCCAACAATGAATACTTACATGGGTTCTTATTTTTGTTACTTTTGAAGTCATATTTTCCTTCAAAACCCGGTGTCACAAGTGCATAAGCATTAACTAGGAATATAGAATAAAATACAACAGCCGTCCGGAATACAAATTGGACAGGAAAAATATAAGTACTCTGAAGGAGACTCTGTTGGCTGCGGATCGCCTTATAGGATGCAACTCACCTAAGTCCCCGCCATAATCGCGCCTCTGCGCCCACAAGGCCGCTCAACATATGTGTACCTGTACAAAAATGTGCAATAAGTGTAGCATGAGTACGTAAATCAACACGTACCCAGTAAGTATCCCGCCTAACCCCGAAGAAGTAGTGACGAGGGGTCGACTTCGACACTTACTATTGGTACAATAATATCAGGTACAATAAAGAAGAGAATGAATACGAGACAGAGTAAATATATGAAACAAACAAGTATAAAATATGTGGTAAAATTTTCCTCTTTACAAATTACTCAAGCTCTCAACTGGCAAGTTCCCTCCGTGATCGGAGCATATATATAGATATAGTGGATCTCATCAAAGAGGTTGTCATAATTCAAATCAGGGAAAAACCCTCAGATACACTGGCTTCTTGCCAAATATTACGCACGATTCCATGAGGATAATATATATATAGGAAATGCCGAGGCATACGGCCCGATCCAACATAAAAGTAAACTGTGCACTGCCGAAGGGTCGAACGGCGCGAACCATCGATGCATCTATTAACCCGCCGAGGCGAACGGCCCGCTCCCATGAGAGTGTGGTACATAAATTCTGCCGAGGTGAACGGCCCAATCCCATAAGAGAGGTAGAAGGAAAATACCCCGCTCGCGAATCATACATGCGACACGGTCATGTATAAATTTAACATTAAAAATCATATCTCTTTCTTACGTCTTTTCAAAATAAGGAAAATTCAGCTTGTAGCTTTTTAAGGAAATTACCCCGCTCGCGAAACATACATGCGGCGCGGTTACTCATAGATTTCTTCAGCTATTATATCATTCCTCAATTCTTTTCGAAATCACAAGGTTCAAACGAAACCTTTTAAATCTTAAGTTCTTCAATTTCAACTCTTTTCAAAACATTTAATAAGCAGACTCAATCTCGCTCCCTCTCAAGAAAAGCGATAAACATAAATCAATAACAATATCAACAAGGCATGATGTGAGCCTAAAACTACACGGACATAGGCATAACTAGTAGCTACGTACGGACTCTCGTCACCTCGTGCGTACGTAGCTCCCATAAATAGAGGCACACAACAATTTGGTTCCCCCTTACAAGGTTAGAAAGGAGACTTACCTCGTTCCGAAGTTCCATAACCGGCTCCCAAGCCCTTCAATCAACTCAAATCGATGCTCAACGCTCCAAAACTAGTCAATAAATGAGCACATCCATAAATATATACTCTAATACTCATCATAATCCAATGTATAACAATTTCTAAATCCACTTGAAAAGTCGATAAAAATCACCCTCGGGCCCACGTGCTCGGATTCCAAAACTTTTTGAAGACAAACACTACCCATAACACTACGAACTCAAATATATAACTTATTCTCAGTTCCATGCCCAAATGCGTGGTCAAAATCCAAAAATACCAATTTTTAGGTTTTTCTTCAAAATCCCAAATTTCTACAAATTTTCATGTTTTAATCCTTATACAAACCATGTATTTAACTCAAAATTGTGAAGAAAGCAGTTACCCCATTATGATTGATGAAGATGGCACTCCAATATGCTTCAAAATTGGCTCCCATGGGAGAATGGAAATGAGATATAGCCAAACTCTCGCTTTAATGAAGACACTGCCCAGCCCCGTCTTTCGCACCTGCAGTCCAGTAGACACACCTGCGACTTCGCGGGTGCGAGAAAACCTTCCGCTTCTGCGAGGCACTTTCTGCTTCTTCGCTTGCGCAATACGACCAAAAGCTCCGCACCTGCGGTCCTTTTCCTGTCCAGCCTGCTCTACACCTGCGACTCTAATGTTGCTTCTACACCTACCACACCTGCAGTTAAAACCTTGCAGGTGCAGGTATACCAGATATCAACTGCCTCAACTTATTCTTCAAATTCCAAATTCGATCCGGTAACCACCCGGAATCCACCCGGGGCCCTCGGGACCTTGACCAATTATACCAACACGTCCCAAAACACATTACTAACTTAGTCTACCCTTACAATAACATCAAACAACGTCGAATTTCCAACTTCTATATTCGATGCCGAAACCTATCAAATCACGTCCGATTGACCTCAAATTTTGCAAGCAAGTCACATTTGACATTAGGGATCTACTCAAACTTCCGGAATCAAAATCCAACCCCGATATCAAAAAGTCCACTCCCGGTCAAACTTCTCAAAAATCTTCAAATTTCTAACTTTAGCCAAATGATTCCAAAATGACCTACGGACCTCCGAATCCATTTCCGGACGCGCTCCCAATTCCAGAATCACCATACGGAGCTATTACCAGACTCGAAATCTCAAACGGACATCGATAACATAAAATTCACCTCCACCCCTAATTCATGAAATTCTTCCAAAGTGCTAAATTCAATAGTAGGCGCTGAAACGCTCCCGGGTCATCCAAAACCCGATCCAAACATACGCCCAAGTACGAAATTATTATACGAACCTGCTGGAACCTTCAAATCCTGATTCTAAGGTCATTTATTCAAAATCAACCCTTAGTCAGATGCTTCCAACTTTAAGCTTCCGAAATAAGAATCATCTTTCCAAATCAACTCCGAACTCCCTGAATCTCAATTCCGACTATGCGTACACGTCATAATACTTTAAGTGAAGTTGTTCATGGCCTCAAACTTCTGAACGCCATATTATAGCTCAAAACAACCGATCGGGTCATTACAGGTTAGGTGCCATCACGTCTAGTAGGATTTTGGGTCGTGACATGTACCATCGGAGGATTGTGCTACCTTAGTTGAGGGATTATTTTTCTTTGTCTTATTCATGTTTTTTTATTATTTTAAAAATAGTAATTACTTTGTGACCTTTTATAAGATCATCGCATCTGCACCTTATATAATTAATCTGATTGGAACATCAACTTAATGACGAAAAATACCTATTTTCTACAGTTTAGATGACAAGATTACAGATTTCGAGTGGCAAAGTGATAAACGCTAGAAAGTATAGATTGAAAAAAGGCATAAACAAAGACAAGTATAAAAGTTATTAACTTAATTCGAATGCTTAATTTCTCATAAAAAACCGAAAGGTTTCTCCCCCTCCCCCATGTATGTATCAATAAGTTGATATCCATCTGTCATTTGACGTTTTCATACCACGTTTTAAAACTAATTCAGCTATAGAACTAACTTAATTTTATATATATATATATATATATATATATATATATGTATATATATACATATATATATTTCGAATTTATCTACATTTTTCTGATAAAAATTCATTCATATCTCAATTATATAGTAAACAAAAGAGGGAGCAAGAAGTAAAAGGAGAAACTAAAGTTGAAATTTCTTCAGCTCTCTTATCCACCAAATTTAAAACATTTATGGACCAAGAGGTGGAATAATTTGCTCATTCCTGAAGTAATTTCCTGGATCAACACTATATTTCACCCGAGCCAATTTCTCAAAATTAATTCTGAAATACATTTCACCCTAACTTTTTGCCTCTGAGTGTATTTCTTATTCCCATTTAATGTTTTTCCCAAATCCAAATCTCTGCTATTTAGATAAGCTGTTCTTGTCTTAGAAACAAACTCTCCCATGTAATCATAAATCCCATTGGTTTGTTTTAAGTCACATTGCAAAATATTGTATGTTATATAAATATCCCTTCTTATGTGGAAATTGAGTTGCATCCTCTAATATTTCACTCACTTTTCCACCATGAGGGGTGAGTATCATAAGTCCTAATCCTGAATTGAACACATTCCATAACCCTTCTAATGCTTTTTTTGATAGAGGCTTTGTTACATAGTCTGACTTGACTTTATAAAATGTTGGTATCTTGTCTTTCATTTCTAACAAATCTTGGATTGTTGATCCATTTATGTAATGATCTATCCTTATTGTTGTATCAATCCAGCTCATTTCTTCACAATCCCTTGACTTTAATTTCAATTTCGGGAACTTCCTTCTCATTAATCTTCAAAGTTGGCGTCTTGTCCCTAAATATAACGAGTTAAATGTAGCCTCTATCGACGGTTGCCCTAAAGAGTTATTTTTATGGTTTATATTTATTCTTAGGAAAAGCTCTTTAGGGAATTCATTTACTAGCTTTTGCCATTTCCTAACAAGCTTTGTTGCATCTTTTTCCTGAGTTCGAGCTATGTTGAAGAAAGTAACAACTGGGGGAACTTCGACTAATTGTAACTTTCAAGATAGAACCACCCCGAAACTAGCTTCACCACCACCTCGAATGACCCAAAATAGGTCTTCGCCCATGTCACTACAATCAAGAATCGTACCATTAATGTTCAGGATCGTTGCATCTAGCACGTTATCTACTGCAAGACCGTATTTCCTCATCAATGGCCCTTGTTCACCACCACTAATATGACCTCCAATACCTATAGAAGGGCAAGTTCCAGCTGGGAAAGCTACGGTTTTGCTTTTGTTTGCAATGCTGTAGTAAAGTTCCCCTAGTGTTGCTCTAGCTTCCACCCAAGCAGTCTTTCCTTGCACATCAATGTCGATCCTTCTAAGGTTTGATAGGTCAACTAAGTAATAGGGTTTGTAAGAAATGTAAGAAATACCTTCATAATCATGTCCACCACTTCTAACCCTAGTTTCAAATCCAGAATGTTTGCACTAAATCACGGTTGCTCGCACTTGTTCTTTATTTTCTGGCACAGTTACCAAGTAAGGTTTCGGGACAATGAGATTGTTAAACCTAGCGTTATGTATCGAAGATTCAAGTATAGATTGGTAATGTTTTGACCATATAATATGAACAATGTTGTAAATGGGTGGTTGATTTCCAGATTCAAGGGAGAGGCAGCTATAGAAATTGGCATTGGCATCATCAAGTTTACGATGATGTATAGATCTGACTAAGAAAGGAAAAAAAAATTGGGCAAAAACTATTGAACAAAGAGTAACCTTTTCTGGTCACTTTAATTTCTTACGTTTGATGATTCACAAAATAGAAATTTGTTCCTCGTTTCTTATTTAAATACTAGAAATTTATTTGTAACTGATAATTAAGTTGCCTAAGGAAAACGTTAATACTTTCATTGAACCTAATACGATTACATTAATAACCTTCTTAATTAAAACAAAAATTAATGTCGGTCTTTGTTAATTTGATTATTTGTTGGTTTTGTTTTGGGTAATAAAAAGAATCTTCAATTCCGTTTGCCTTCTATGTGTTGTGTGCATGAATCAATTAAATATTAGCTTGTTAAAGGACGCCATAACAATCGATGTACAACTGACGTTATATCATATAGTTTTATATTTATTCTTTTTGACAATTGAACATACAAAATTTTCATTGGAAACTTTCTCCTTTTGGGTTTTGGAATTTTTTCCTTCCTACACAATATTTGAAATTTATTTACCAAAATTATCTTAATTTTGTATATTACCTTCCCTAAGCAAGGCTTACTTACAAATTATATACAATCAATTATTAGTACCTTAAATTAGGGGATTTAATTACACCCTTTTCCTTTTTTCTCTCCTCTCCTCTTTCCCTATTCACTACCGCCTCTCTCATCAATTTTTCCTTCTTTCTTCATCACTTTCTCTCTCTCTCACTGTCTCTATATTAATAAAATTTATGAATGAAATTGCAGATATGGAACTGGTGGAAGATGGCACAACCGCACAATATATATATGGCTTGAGGAACGAAATGAGCAGTTCGTGGTTTTAGGGGGGAACTACTCATTCTTGCACCTATAATCTCACATAGGATATACTCTGCTGTTATTCTGGGTACTCAGAATTCAAACTTCAATCACGCAAATTTTTGAGCATATACTATTCCTATTCTATTACAAGTTCACAACTACCAAATAGTTCTAGTCCTATTCTGTTTACATTTTGGGTCAAATTAAGAATTAAAGTTTTATCTCCTTAATTTATCTCCTTTTTTTTTCTTTATGGCGATGACTTGGGAGTTAAAAATAGACCTAGAAATTACAATTACCACCTTCATTCACAAGAAGACAACGATAAGTGTCACGACCCAAAAACTTAACCTGTCGTGATGGAGCCTATCGTGGAACTAGGCAAGCCGACTCATTTCCAAAACGAACCGATATTTTTATTTCAAAGATACTTTCAAGGCTATTTAACATAAATCCTTCATAAAGGAGTTCAAATCAAAACAAAAGTACGGGATAAGAAAATCCCGCCATCGGGGTGTCACTAGTCATGAACATCTACTATAACCTGTCTAACAATATCAAGACTAACTCAGCCTGAAAGATAGCTAAATACAACTAAAGGAAGATAAAAGGGAGAAGAGCAGGGTTGCGATCGCCAAGCAGCTACCTTGCTATCCCCGAGAAAATCTGCAACCGGAATAGTCAACAACCGCTATCGTGTCCAGCTACACCTGGATCTGCACTCAAGGTGCAGGGAGTAACATGAGTACGCCAACTCAGTAAGTAACAACAATAAATAAAGACTGAGCAGTAGTGACAAGCAATAAAGCTTATAACGTTCATATCAGAAAATATCAGTAAAATACCACACGCTTTTAAAATCAGGATTTGAATCAAAACATCTCGTTTAAACCCAGTTCCAGTAAAATTATTTAAAGATATTTTTCAACAGTTTTCAAATTGAGACTAAATGCAAAGGATAGCAAAAATGATGAAATCAATAACAGCCTTTCGGGCAAATCTCACAGTCACTCATGCCTCTCGGGCATACCTCACAATCACTCTTGCCACTCTGGCATACCACACAATCACTCATGCCTCCAAGTCACTCAGCACTCGGCACTCGCACTCAGTAGGTACCTGCGCTCACTGGGGGTCTGTACAGACTCCGGAAGGTCTTCTACAGCCCTAGCGCCATATTGTTGCGGCGTGCAGCCCGACCCAATACTGCTGCGGCGTGCAGCCTGACCCATATATTATACTGCGGCGTGCAGCCCGATCCAATATTTACTATGGCACGCAACCCGATCCAACATAAATATCCTCATAAATCAGACCCTCGGCCTCACTCATTCATAAACCTCTCAAGCCACTCGGGCATTTCAGTAAAAATAGGGTACTCAGCCCAAAACAACATTTGTATGCATCCAAATAGAGTAATAAAAATGAGTTATGCAGTAAACATGTATAACCATGACTGAGTATAGATTATAAATCGAAAACAGCGATAGGATAGTAAGAAAAGGCCCCTAAGGGTCCAAACAGCACTCGCACAAGGCCCAAACATGGCATTCAGTCCAATTTAAAGAAATTCTTTCTAAAATATATAAGTACCATATAGTTTTAACAAAATATGCAACTTCACAGTTGCTACGGGACAGACCAAGTCACAATCCCCAACAGTGCACGACCACATGCCCGTCACCTAGCATGTGCGCCACCTCAAAATAGTATAATCATAAACAATCCGGGGTTTCATACCCTCAGGACTAGATTTACAATCGTTACTTACCTCAAACGGGTCAAAGCTCTACCCCGCAATGCTCTTGCCTCTCGAAGCGGCCTCCAAATGCTCTGCATCTATTCACATTCAGTACAATACCATCAATATACGCTAATGGAATGAATTCCACAAGAAAAACTATCAAATTAGCCCAAAATCCCAAAATTGGCCAAACGCGGTCCCCTGGGCCCACATCTCGAAATACGATAAAATTCACAAAGCCAAGAAACCCATTCATCCCCGAGTCCAATCATACCAAATTTATCAGAATCCGACCTCGAATCGATGTTCAACTCTCAAAAATCTATTTATGAAGTTTCTACAATGTTTCCCCAAATTTTCATCCCAATTCTCTAATTAAATGATGTATTCAATGTTATAATCATGTAGTTTAGCCAAAACTGAGTTAGAATCACTTACCCCGATGGTTTTCTTGAAAATCCCTCAAAAACTCGCCAAAACCCGAGCTCTCTAAGTCAAAGTACGAAAATAAGACCCTGAATCTCATATTTATAGTGCACCCCTCAGATTTAAATTTCGCTGACCGCAAAAAAACTACCGCCGACTCGAACCTCACTCTGCGGTCCGCGGAATTCCCACCGCGGATGTGAAAGGCATCCAGCCCCTGGGGTCGTGTCCCTAATCAACTATCCGCGCCAGCCCCTCCGCTGACTACGGAATTTCCACCGCCCCCACGAACGTCCACCGCTGACCGCGCAATTCCGCCACGGTCCGCGTTCCCAACATCAGAGACCCAACACCAACACATCAGCAGCTGTTTTCAACAGATAAACTCATCCGATAACCATTCGAAACACACCCGAGGCCCTCGGGACCTCAACTAAACATACCAACAAATCCTAAAACACCATACAAACTTAGTCGAACCTTCGAATCACTTAAAACAACATCAAAACACCAAAATACCCTCGGATTCAAGCCTAAGAACTTCTAAACTTACAAATTCAACAACCGATGCTGAAACCAACCAAACCACATCTGAATGACGTCAAACTTTGCACATACATCACAAATGACACTAAGAACCTACTCCAACTTCCGGAATTCCATTCTGACCCCGATATCAAATTTTTCACTACCGACCAAGAATCGCCAAATTTCCAATTTCGCCAATTCAACCCTAATTCTACCACGGACCTCCAAATCATATTTCGGACGCGCTCCAAAGTCCAAAATCACCTAAAGAAGCTAATGGAATCATCAGAGTTCCAATCCGAGGTCAAATGCTAAAAGTCAAACTTGGTCAACTCTCCCAATTTAAGGCTTCAACAATGAAATTCTTTCTTCTAATTCAATTTCAAAATACTTGCAAACGAAAATCGACGATTCACACAAGTCAAAGTACATCATACAGATCTACTCATTCCCTCAAACAACCGAGCGAAGTGAAAATGTTCAAAACGACCGGTCGGGTCATTACGTCCTCCC
>AWOL01S0015436.1:0-28887 GCA_000715115.1 Nicotiana otophora | reverse complement strand
ACATACTACCCTCCCCAGACCCCATTAATGAGATTCTACTGGGTTGTTGTTGTTGTTGTTGTTTCTACTTAAGTAAACAAAACAAAGAAGACATCATTTAAAAAGAAGAGTGTCAACTATAATGTGCTTGTCAATGTACTCAATAACACACTCATTCACACATTCCCACATTAAACCCTATTTGAATAAAACATCCAATGGAATATTTCTACATCTTCCGCTTACAAACACATTTTAAGTCATACTCATTCCTTGAATACAAAATTTCCCAGTCTTGGCTTTGGAATGTAACATCCTTACCAAAAATTAAATACTTCCTTTGGTTACTACTACATGGTAAATTACCCACAGCCGCACTACTCTTCAACAGAAAATTTCTCCCAATTCTACTTGTAAAATATGCCACCACCCCAATGAAGACATCCCACACCTCTTCCTTCATTGCAAACCTGCCTTCGCCCTTTGGCAACATGTCAACATAATCACCCCCATCCTCCAATTTTCCGGACTGGCTCCACAATTTATGTACCTCTAATAATCCTTTAACGTTAACTTCCACTATCAAAATACATTCTTATATACTAACTCCTATCATTCTATGGCAAATTTGATTGACTCGAAATAACAATATCTTTGTCACGAACCGGAATGCCAACGTGAAACAGAAAATTAACTGATTTTAAATATTAACAATAATAACGATATAAGTGTGAAGTAAAGTAAGATAATACCAAACAATGAAGTATAAACATAACCCAGAACGTGGAGTCACGAGTACATGAACATCTAGAGTGTTACAAATAAGGCCTGAACAAAATACATTATTTTGAAACTCAATAACAGTAAAGATAGAAGGGAAGGGGAATTCAGGGCTGCGGATGTCGTGCAGTTATACCTCAAGTCTCCGACAGCGACTGAATCCGAGCAAAAGTTACTGAGCACCTCTAGGACCAACTTCGGTATCTGCACAAGAAGTGCAGAGTGTAGTATGAGTACAAACGACCACATGTACTTTGTAAGTGCCGAGCCTAACTTCGACGAAGTAGTGACGAGGCTAAAGCGGGCCACTTACAATAACCTATACGCAGTGATAATGATAGTAACAGGAAAAGAAACAAGAATTGGAAGTAAAGCAATTAACTCATGAAAATGAACTTAAACCTCATTATCAGAAAGCCTAGAATAACACGTCTCATAATCACATATAAAAAAAATGTTGAGGCCAACTCAACAATAAAAACAAGTACAACCTATACAAACCGTTGCGGCGCGCAACCCAATCCCATCATATTATCATTTATCGATGTCACGTACCACATATACAAACTGTTGCGGCGCGCAACCCGATCCCGCCATATCATCATTTATCAATGTCAAAATCCGTCCTTATTTCACCATTTCAATTCATTACCTTTCAATTTCTGTTTCGACGTGCAACCCGCTCCCCAAACGATTTCAATTAACATAAACAATCTGATAGCCTAATTTACAAACATTTCTACATCAAGAGAGTAAAGATACAAGGAAATAAAGGACTACATAATAATCAAAGAATCACTAACAATGCGAACTTTCAACTTTACAAGTTCATCGGTATCTAAGAAATTAAACAAACTCACGCAAATGAAACTATATCATAGAATGCAACAAATATTACAAAGATAATAGTACAAGTAAAACATGTGACAATCAAGATGTGCAAGTAGAACAATTAAAGACAAGTAGCAAATAAGCATGGAGTCATGGAAGTGACGAACAATTTAGCACGAGAATAATTAAATGATAAATACCAATTATGGCATAGAAGTCAAATAAAGCATGTAACAATAATGTCATGGAATAGGATAATTCATGAAATAACGAAAAACATGGAAAACGGATATCTTGACGGTGTATATACACTCGTCGCCTCTCATATACATCGTTTTCTCACATAATCCACACCACACATAGTTCAAAAATTCCTAATTCACAAGTCAAGGTTATTTCTAACACTTACCTTACTCCGCAATAAAATCAAAGTTCAACCACGGCCTTTCCTTTAGAATTAGCCTACAAACCAATCAAATCTAAGCAAATATAGTTCAAACAATTCAAAATAAGCTTTAGAAACTACCCACGAGTGAAACGAATTCAATCTTTAATGATTTTGAAAAAAACCAACAAAAGTTAACCCCGTGCCCGCTCAGTCAAAACTCAAGATTCGGACAAAAGCCCAATTACACATTCACCCCCGAGGCCGGTTATGTAATTAGTTTCAAAAATCGACCTTAATTTGAGGTCTAAATCTCAATTTCTCAAAATTTTCAAATTCTACCTAAATTTCTAATTTCTACCATGAAAAGGCATAGATTAAAGGTTAAAATCAATGAGTGTTTATGGAAATGGAAGAAAACAAGTTAAAATCTACTAACCTATGAAGTTAGGATGCAAAACCTCTTCAAAATCGCCTCTAGGCCGAGCTCAAACTTGGAAATGGTGAAAATGGGATAAATCCAGACTTTGAGACATTTAAATCACTGGACGTCAGGCCTTCTACGCATTTGCGAAGGGCCTGACGCGATCGCGAAGAGCAGCGGCCCAAATGGCCTTCACGTTCACGAAAAACGCTATGCATTCGCGATGACATGTCCCCCCGGCCTTCGCGTTCGCAAGCCTGGGCTCGCGTTCGTGTAGAGCATCTGACCACCTCCCCCCAGAGTTCCATAACCCTACACGTTTGCAAGAGGCTGGTCGTGTTCGTGAAGGGTAAACCCCCCAGTGCTTTGCGTTGGAGATGAAGGAGTTCCGCCCCTGTACGAGTTTCCCCTTCGCGATCGCAGGAGTACCTTCGTGATCGCAAAGCACAAAATCTCATACACCAGATATCAGCAAAACCAGCAAATCCTCTAAGTCCAAAATCAATCTATAGCCTATCCAAAACTCACCCGAGCCCCTCCGGCTCCAAACCAAATATGCACACAAGTGTAATAACATCATACAAACTTGTCGCGCGATCAAAATACAAAAATAACACCTAGAACTATGACGAATCGGACATCAAAATGCATGAAATTTTTAAAGAAACTTAAGTACTTTCAGATTCACAACAGAGCGTCCGAATCATGTCAAATCAACTCCGTTTTGCACCAAATTTTGCAGACAAGTCATAAATAGTAAACTCAACCTATACCAAGTTCTGAAACCAAAATCTGGACCCGGTAGCTATAAAGTCAACATACGATCAAACTTCGGAATTCTTTAAAACTTTAATTTACTAGTTTTCAATAAATCATGTCAAAACAAGTTAGGAACTTCTGAATTCAATTCTAGACATATGTCCAAGTACCAAATTACGATACGGACCCACCAGGATTGTCAAAGTACCGATCCGGGTCCGTTTACACAAAATATTGACTGTAGATAACTCAAACTATTTTTAAGGCAAAAATTCACACTTCCTTCAATTTTTCACATAAATACTTTACGGAATAAGACACGGACTGCGCACGCAAATCAAAAAATATTAAACGAAGCTAATCGAGGTCTCGGAACACGAAAATATAGGCTAAAATTCAAAATGACTTATCGGGTCATCACATTCTCCACCTCTAAAACAAATGTTCGTCCTCAAACCGAAATAGAAAGGTACCTGGACTGGTGAAAAGGTGTGGGTATCTACTCTGCATATCGATCTCAAACTCCCACATAGCTGCCTCGATCGGCTGAACTCTCCACTGTACTCGAACAAAAGGATAGCTCTTAGACCTCAACTTCTGGACCTACCATGCTAAAATGGCCACCGGCTCCTCCTCGTAAGTCAAATCCTTGTCCAATTGGACTAAGCTAAAATCAAATACATGGGACGAATCACCGTGATACTTTCGGAGAATGGAGACATGGAACACCGGGTGAACTGCTAATAAGCTAGGTAGAAATACAAGCTTGTAGGCCACCTCACCAACACTCTCAAGAATCTCAAAGGGTCTGATATACCTAGGGCTCAACTTGCCCTTCTTTATGAATCTCATCACACCGTTCATGGGTGAAACTCGGAGCAAAACCCTATCTCCAATCATGAATGAAACATCACAAACTCTACGATCGGCATAACTCTTCTGCCTAGACTGAGCTATGCGAAGTTGATTCTGAATCATCTTGACCTTTTCTGAGGCATCCTGAACCAAATCGATAACCAACAGTCGAGCCTCTCCCAGCTCAAACCAACAAGTGGAGAACGACATTGCCTCCTATATAATGCCTTATAGGGAGCTATCTGAATACTCAATTGGTAGTTGTTGTTGTAGGCAAACTCTACAAGCAGCAAGAACTGATCCCAAAAACCCCCGAAATCCATAACACAGGCGCGAAGCATATCCTCCAATATCTGAATGGTGCGCTCGGACTGTCCGTTTGTCAGGGGGTGAAATGATGTACCCAACTCAACCCGTGTGCCTAACTCATGATGTACGGCCCTCCAGATGTGCGATATGAACTGCTTACCCCGATCAAAAATAATGAACACTGGCATACCGTGAAAATGAACGATCTCGCGGATATAGATATCAGCCAACCGCTCTAAAGAATAGGTAACTTCTATTGGAATGAAATGAGCCGACTTGGTCAACCTGTCCCCATTGACCCATACTGCGTCAAATTTCTTCGAAGTCCATGGGAGCCCAACAACAAAATCCATGGTAATACGCTCCCACTTCCACTCAGGAATCTCAAGCCTCTAAAGCAAACCCCAGGCCTCTGATGTTCATACTTTACCTGCTGACAATTCAAATACCGAGCCACATATGCAACTATATCTTTCTTCATTCTTCTCCACTAATAATGCTGCCTCAAATCCTGATATATCTTGGCGGCACACGGATGAATGGAATACCACAAATTGCGGGTCTTCTCAAGAATTAACTCACGAATCCCATCCACATTGGGCACACAAATCCGACACTACATCTGCAATACTCCATCATCTCCAATAGTAACCTTCTTCGCAAAACTGTTCCGCACTGCGTCCTTAAGGACAAGCAAATGGGAGTCGTCATACTGGCGCTCTTTGATGCACTCATACAACGAAGGTCGAGAGACCGTGCAAGCTAGAACCCGACTAGGATCCGAAACATCTAACCTCACGAACTGATTGGCCAGGGCCTGAACATCTGATCCTAGCGGTCTCTCACCCACTGGAATAATGCAAGGCTACCCATACTCACAATCTTTCTACTCAAGGGATCGGCCACCACATTGGCCTTCGTGGGATGATACAAAATTATGGCATCATAGTCTTTCAACAGCTCCTATCACCTCCGCTGTCTCAAATTGAGATCCTTCTGCTTGAACAAATATTGTAGACTCTGATGATCCGTGAATACCTCACACGACATGCCGTAAAGGTAATGCCTCCAAATCTTCAATGCATGAACAATGGCTGCCAACTCTAAGTCATGAACATGGTAATTCTTCTCATGAACCTTTAACTGCTGTGAAGCGTATGCAATCACCCTGCCATCCTGCATCAATACTTCACTGAGCCCAATACGCGATGCATCACAATACATCGTGTAGGATTCTGAACCTGTATGCAACACCAACACTGGCATTGTAGTCAAATCAGTCTTGATCTTCTGAAAGCTCAACTTACACTCATCGGACTACCTGAATGGAGCACCCTTCTGGGGTTAATCTAGTCAATGGGACTGCAATGGATGAAAATCCCTCCACGAACCGGCGATAATAACCCTCCAAACCCAAGAAACTTTGAATCTCTGTAGGTAAAGTAGGTCTAGGCCAGTTCTGAACTGCCTCAATCTTCTTAGGATCTACTTTAATTCCCTCGGCCAATACAACATGTCCCAAAAAGGCAACCGGATCCAAACAAAACTCGCACTTTGAAAACTTGGCGTATAACTGACTATCTCTCAAGGTCTAAAGTACAACCCGAAGATGTTGCTCATGCTCCTCTCGGCTGCGAGAGTAGATCAATATATCATCAATGAATACGATCACAAAAGAATCCAAATAGGGCTTAAATACTTGGTTTATCAAATCCATAAATATTGCTGGGGCATTTGTCAACCCAAATGACATCACTAGGAACTCATAATACTCATACCGAGTCCGAAAAGTTGTCTTAGGGACATCCAATGCCCTAATCTTCAACTGTTGGTAGCCATCAAATAAGTCATCAATCCTCTGCAACGGATACTTGTTCTTGATAGTGACTTTTTTCAACTATCGATAGTCTATACACATCCTCATCGAACCATCTTTCTTCTTCATGAACAACACCGGTGCACTCTAGGGAGAGACACTAGGTCTAATGAATCACTTATAAAGAAAATCTTACAACTACTCCTTCAGTTTCCTCAACTCAGGTGGGGCCATACGGTATGGTGGAATAGAAATGGGCTGAGTGCCCGGGGCCAAG
This sequence comes from Nicotiana otophora, assembly GCA_000715115.1. Classification (NCBI taxonomy): domain Eukaryota; kingdom Viridiplantae; phylum Streptophyta; class Magnoliopsida; order Solanales; family Solanaceae; genus Nicotiana; species Nicotiana otophora. The sequence goes on along the minus strand of AWOL01S0015436.1, from coordinate 22,472 downwards.
TCAATACAGAAGTCGATATCTCTGTCGGGTGGCATCCCCGACAAATCTACAGAAAATACCTTAGGAAACTCACGAACAACCGGTACCGAATCCATGGAAAGAACCTCTGTACTAGAATCATGAATATAAGCCAAATAAGCTAGACACCTCTTCTCGACCATACGTCGAGCCTTCACATAAGAGATAACCCTGCTGGTATAATGGTCAGGAGTCCATTTCCACTCTAATCGAGGCAACCCCGGCATGGCTAAGGTCACCATATTGGCGTGATAGTCCAATATAGCATGATAAGGTGACACCCAATCCATGCCCAAAATGACATCAAAGTCTATCATATCAAGAAGTAGGAGATCTACACTAGTCTCAAGACTCCCAATAATAATCATACACAAGCGATAAACATGGTCTACAATAATAAAATCTCCTATAGGCGTGGACACATACACGGAAGTAATCAAAGAATCACGAGGCACAACCAGATATGAAGCAAAATAGGATGACACATAGGAATAAGTAGAGCCTAGATCAAATAGAACTGAAGCATCTCTATGGCAAACTAGAACAATACTAGAGATAATGGCGTCAGATTACTCGGCCTCAGGTCTAGCTGGGAATGAATAAAAATGGGGTTGGGCCCCATCACTCTGACCTCCGCCTCTCGGACGGCCTCTAGCTGGATGGCCTCCACCTCTAACGGCCTGACCTCCACCTCAAATGGCCTGACCTCCACTTCTGGCAGCCTAACCCCTGCCTCTAGCTAGCTGAGCGGGCGGTGAATCAACTGGTGCCGTAACCATGGCACGAGAACTCTGATGTGGCATGTTGCTCGACAATATAGGGCAATACCTCCTAATGTGATCTGTACCTCCACACTCAAAATACCCTCTCGATTGTTGTGGCTACTGAAACTGAGACTGACCCGGACAAACTGGATAACCATTATGATAGCTCTGTATCAAAGGCACACTAATAGGAGTTGATGGTACACTGTAGGCTAGTTGCTTAATATGAGATACATAAGCACCACGACTACTAGAAGCACCGTGGAATATCTGAAGCGCTGACTGGAACGGCCTAGGAGGATGGCCTCTATCAAAAGTACCCCTGACTCCACATGAGGCACCACTAAAACCACCGAAATGACGATGCCTCTTATCAGACACCGGCCCCCTCTCCTGACCACGAACCATCTCGATCCGTCTAGCAGTATCTACGGCCCTCTAAAAAAAAATATCATCTTCAGTCTCCTTGGTCATCTGTAACTTGATAATAAAAGTGAGTCCATCAATGAATCTCCTCGCTTTCTCCCTCTCAGTAGGGATCAAGACAACGGCATGGCGAGATAGGTCCATAAATCGAGTCTCATACTAGGTGTCGGTTATGCCACCCCACTGAAGGCGCTCAAACTGCCTGCGATACTCCTCTCTCAGAGTGAAAGGAATGAACTTCTCTAGAAATAGTTGTGAAAACCGATCCCAGGTAAGTGAAGGCGAACCATATGGTCTGGTCAACACATAATCTCTCCACCATCTCTTGGCAGAACCGGTCTTCTGGAACACTGCAAAGTTGACCCCATTGGTCTCGACAATACCCATGTTGAGCAATACCTCGTGCCAATGGTCCAAGTAATCTTGTGGGTCCTCAGAAGGTGCACCACTAAAGTGAATAGGAAAGAGCTTTGTGAACTTGTCCAATCTCATGAGTCCCTTCGTAGACATCGTGGGCCTCTCATCGGTCTGTGTTTCAACAACCGGCTGAACTACCCCAACTGGCTGGGCTGCTGGAGTCTGATATAGGGGAGCTATCTGCTCTAGAGTGTGAGTAGCGGGAGTCTGTGCTCCTCCCCCAGCCTGAGAGACGGCTAGTGCCACTGGTAATGCACCAGTCTGGGCCACACTCTCTATAAGGCCCACCAAGCGGACTAGAGCGTCCTGAAGCACTGGAGTGGCTTTGAATCCCTCTGGGACCTGAGCTGATCCAACTGGTACGGTCTGAGAGAGGATCTCCTGCTCATGATCAATCTGTGGCTCCACCGTGGGTGCTTCTGCTCAAGCTCTAGGCTGAGATCTGCCTCGGCCTCGGCCTCTTCCCCTGGTAGTAGCTGCAACAAGGGGCTCCGGCTCTTGCCTGGTTGTAGATGTTGTGCGTGTTCTCACCGTCTGCGAGAGAGCAAGAATGGAATGATTCAATCATCAATGATAGAATAAATTCGCATGATAGGGAAAGAAATAAGTGAATTGTTTTCCTAAAACTCCATAGCCTCTAGAAGATAAGTACAAACGCCTCTGTATCGATCCTCAAAACTCTACTAAGCTTGTTTATGACTCGTGAGACCTAAGCAACCTAGTGTTCTGATACATATTTGTCACGACCCGGAATCCCAACCTTGGGGTCATGATGGCGCCTAAAATCTACTTGTTAGGCAAGCCGACATGAAACAGAAAATTAACTGATTTTAACACTTGAAAACAAAATATTAGCAATGATAACGATATAAGTCTTAAGTAGAGTAAGATAATACCAAACAACGAAGTTTAAACATATCCCAGAACTTGGAGTCACGAGTACATGAACATCTAAAACAAGGTCTGAAAAAAATACACTATTTTGAAACTCAATAAAATAGTAAAGATAGAAGGGAAGGGGACTTCAGGGTTGTGGACGCCGTGCAGCTATACCTCAAGTCTCCGACAGCGACTGAATCCGATCAAAAGCAACTGAGCGCCCCTAGGACCAACTCCGGTATATGCATAAGAAGTGCAGAGTGTAGTATGAATACAACCGATCTCATATACTCTGTAAGTGCCGAGCCTAACCTCGACGAAGTAGTGACGAGGCTAAAGCGGGCCACTTACAACAACCTGTACACAGTGATAATGATAATAACATGAAAAGAAACAGGAATTGGAAGTACAAATTATTGCGGCGCGTAACCCCATCCCACCATATCATCATTTATTAATGTCAAGTACAACATATACAATCCGTTGCGGTGTGTAACCCGATCCCACTATATCATCATTTATCAATGTCAAAATCTGTCCTAATTCCACTATTTCAATTCCTTACCTTTCAATTTCCGGTGCGGCATGCAACCCATTCCCCAAACGATTTCAATTAACTTAAACAATCCGATAGTCTAATTTACAAGAATTTCTACATTAAGAGAATAAAGGTATAATGCAATAAAAGACCACATAATAATCAAAGAATCTCTAACAATGCGAACTTTCAACTTTACAAGTTTATCGGTATGTAACAAACTAAACAAACTCACGCAAATAAAACTACATCATAGAATGCAACAAATATTACAAAGACAACAGGACAAGTAAAACATGTGACAATCAAGATGTGCAAATAGAACAATTAAAGGCAAGTAGCTAATAAGCATGGAGTCATGGAAGGGACGAAGAATTTAATACGATAATAATTAAGTGACAAATAACAATTATTCATAGAAGTCCAATAAAGCGTGTAACAATCAAGGCATGGAACAAGATAATTCATGAAATAATGAAAAACATGCAAAACAGATATCTTGATGGCGTATATACACTTGTCACCTCGCATATGCGCTATTTTCTTACATAATTTACACCACACATAGTTCAAAAATTCCTAATTCCCAAGTCAAGGTTAGATCCAATACTTACCTTACTCCGCAATAAAATCAAAGCTCAACCGGGGCCTTTCCTATAGAATTAGCCTCCAAACCAATCAAATCTAATCAAATATAGTTCAAACAATTCAAAATAAGCTTTAGAAACTACACACGAGTGAAGAAGATTCAATCTTTAATGATTTTGAAGAAAGTCAACAAAAGTCAACCCTGAGTTCGCTTGGTCAAAATTCGAGATTCGAACCAAAACCTAATTATCGATTCACTCCCGAGCCCCGTTATGTGATTAGTTTCAAAATCTGACCTCAATTTGAGATCTAAATCTCAATTTCTCAAAATCTCCAACTTCTACCTAAATCTCTAATTTCTATCATGGAAAAGTATAGATTAAAGGTTAAAATCAATGGGTGTTTATGGAAATGGAAGAAAACAAGTTAAAATCTACTAACCGATGAATTTGGAATGAAAAACCTATTCAAAACTGCCGTTAGGCCGAGCTCAAACTTGGAAATGGTGAAAAATGGGATAAATCCCGACTTTGAGACATTTAAATCACTGGGCGTCAGGCCTTCTTTGCGTTCGCGAAGGGCCTGACGTGATCGCGATGAGCAGCGGCCCAAATGGCCTTCTCGTTCACGATGGCTTATCCCCCCAGCCTTCGCGTTCGCGAGCCTGGGCTCGAGTTCGCGAGCATGGGCTCGAGTTCGCGTAGAGCATCTGACCAACTCCCCCAGAATCTCATAACCCTACGCGTTCGCAAGAGGCTGGTCGTGTTCGCGAAAGGTAAACCCCAGTGCTTCGCGTTCGCAACCAAGTCATCGCGTTTGCGATAAAGGAGTTCTGACCCTATCCCAGTTTTCCCTGCGCGATCGCAGGAGTACCTTCGCAATCGCGAAGCACAAAATCTCAGACACCAAATATCAGCAAAACCAGCAGATCCTCTAAGTCCAAAATCGATATGTAGCCGGGCTCCAAATCAAATATGCACACAAGTGTAATAACATCATACGAACTCGCTCGTGCAATCAAAACACCAAAATAACACCTAGAACTATAAATTAAACATCAAAATGCATGAAATTTTCAAAGAAACTTAAGAACTTTCAAATTCACAATCGAGCGTCTGAATCATGTCAAATCAATTCCGTTTTGCACCATATTTTGCAGACAAGTCATAAATAGTAAAATAAACCTATAATAAGTCCCGAAACCTAAATCCGGACCCGGTAGCTATAAAGTCAACTTATGGTCAAACTTTGGAATTTTTAAACCTTTAATTTACTAGTTTTCAACAAATCACATCAAAACAAGTTAGGTACTTCCAAATTTAATTCCGGGCATACGTCCAAGTCCCTAATCACGATACGAACCCACTGGGGTCGTCAAAATAACAATCCAGATCCGTTTATACAAAATATTGACCGTAGTCAATTCAAACTATTTGTATTGCAAAAAATCGCACTTTCTTCAGTTTTTCACATAAAGGCTTTTTGGAATAAGACACGGATTGCACACGCAAACCGAAAAATACTAAACGGAGCTAATCGAGGTCTCAAAATATGAAAATAGAGACTAAAACTCAAAATGATCTATTGAGTCATCACAGTCTTTGACAATACAAAACACATGGTCAACCTCACATCTCTAATCACACTCACCACCCAAATTAATTCTTTACAAGGGTACCAACCAGAAAAGATGCTCCTACTACACAAGCCATTCATTGGCTAAAACGACCGCCTGACCACTATAAGCTAAATATTAATGGAGCTTATGATCGATCAACAACAGAGGAGGATGGGGGGGGGAGGGGTTTCGCGATGCATCAGGTCGATGGATCTATGATTATACTAAACAACTACATTACATTGATGTATTACAAGCTGAGCTATTAGCACTCTTCCATGGTCTAACAATTGCCCTTAATCGAACTTTTTGACCATTAATCATGGAAACTAACTCACAAGTATTGGACGGTGTTTGGATTGGCTTAAAAGCTAGTCAAACTAGTTTAAAAGCACTTTTTAGGTTATTTTGGTGTTTGACAAATACAAAGTCAAGTATTTTTAAGCCAAAAAAACTAAAAATAAGTCAAAAGCAATAAGTTGGTCTATCCCAATTTATTTTTTTGGGCTTAAAAGCTACCTGAGTTTGACCAAGTAATTTATCCTATTATCCCTACATACTTCTATAATTACCAAAGTACCCTCTCTAACCTCTAACCCGTTTATTTTTCTTCCCATTTCTTCCTAACTGGTATCATAACCTTAGGAACATTCTAAATTGATTAGCAATACTTGTTTCTCAACTTCAAAAGCTTTCTAACTCCTTGAGATTCCATGTTTGATTCATTTGCCTAATCAAAAATTAAAGCAGAAGGCAAGAAAGTAACTTTTACGTGGTTCTTCGATTTTGAAAAGTACTTTACGTTAATTTATTTACTTTATGGTAATATTATATGAATTGTTTATATAATTCAAGTATATTTTTTAATTACAATTATTAATTGATGTTTTACCTAATAAGTACTTTATATTAATTAAAATAATCTTATCTAATAAGTATTATAAATTAAACTGAATTGATATACAAATTAATATGCATTTGAGTTAATTTAAAATTAAAAATGCATCAATAAGCTTATTTTTAGTGTTGACAACTTTAAGGGCATCTCGGTCATTTTAACAGAAAAAAATACTTATCAGCACTTGTTTACCAAATATTTTAATAGCTTTTTTTTAGCTTAAGCAAGTCTATCCAAATACGTTTCTGTTTATTTGTAAAACAAGTTCAAGAACTTAAAAAGTACTTTTAAGCACTTATGCTTAAAAGTCACTTTTTTCTGGCCAATCCAAACGGGCTCTTGCTCCAACTTATTACTCAGGGAAATCCAAAACACTCACATTTATTTACTGCATGCAGGTTGATGCTCCATGATCTTCAAGTACAACATCTTGTCCACACGTATCGAGAGGGTAATGGAGTGGCGGATGCACTAGAAAAATTTGACAAAAAAAGGATGGAATCCTATTCACAAGATGTAATAGTTTTTGAAAACCCTCCACCTTTTATCTTACCACACTTAGATTTTGATGTAAAAGAAATGCGAACGACTCGTTTAGTTCATCCTACTGTACTTCGTTAACTTTACCTATTATAAATGCAATTCTCCGTTCCAGCAAAAAAAAAAGTTTCTTTAGACTTAATGCAAGTAAAAAAGAAAGTTCACTCACAACGGGACTAGAACTCTCGACCAATGGGAAGAAAAGCTAATCCTTTGCCACTGGCACCTCATCCCTTTTGTTACAGAGCGTAACCGTCATGGGCCCGTTTCCTTACGCTCACCAGCGGCACCGATTCGCCCGTGCGGCGCCTGTAGTTCCCCTCGCTGCAGGCCAGCCTATTTCCTTTCCCAGGTTTTCAAGCACGATCATGTGCCTATTGGTGGGACTCGCCCATGGGGCTCGCCCCAACTTGTGCCGCTCGTAAGATGTCTAAGCACTTGGCCCTACACATGTCGTGGTGCTTCATCTTAGGATCTCAATCCATGCGCGCCCAGGGGGAATTGGCTTAGGACATGTCTTGTCCTTCGCCCAAGACTGAGCATCGCTCACGCGTGCACAGCCCAATCCTCAAGCTTACACTCGCCTAGTGCATCCGCGACTAGCTCGTGCCTCGCCCGAGTAAGGCAACCTTTAGCCCTTGACTATTATCATGCGCGTCTTTCGTGCCATGCCCATACATAGCCCTCGCGACATGTTTCCATCCCGTCTAGTGCAGTGTCGCCCCACAACTGCACCTTTAGGCCAACGAACCCTTGCTTGCATGGTTGAACCCAAGCCATGCTCACAAGTCGACACATGATGCCCCTATGACAGGTCTGTCAAGTATCCAATCGGCACTGAGGTCTCCTTCCAACATTTGGTAGCTCGCGGGGCTAGCCGTCCCACACATCGAGCCTCCAGCACCTACTTGATGCCCAACGCTAGCCCGAAGGCGTCACGCTGTCCATAGAGTTCCCAAACTCGTATGGATACCTTTGACACTCCTTTGAGTTATCTAGGCAGGCCCTTGAGGTTGTCCCCAAGGTAGCTCATTCGATACGGCTTGATGGCAGCACGTATGGGGGAGGCAGGTCAGAGCTTCCATTACCTATACCCCCCTTATATATGTTTAAAATTAAAAAGCCCAAGTTGCCCGAGTAGACAGTTCTACGTCAGACAATCAGAAGAGCCTTTTCTCACCAGATCTTAGTCGAAGTCACAACCCCAAAGTGCGGGTTGTGACATCCTCCCACACTCATAATGTCATTGTCCCCGATGACACATCATGTCCTACGACATCCCGGAGTCTGCCCTCTCAGGTATGCCCATTTCGGCTCCCTTTGTCCTGTGGGTTAGACTTTCTCGAAGTCCTATCTCAAAAGGAGTTGTGCCCCATGCACTTCTCCCCTAAGTATCTTCCAAGCGTGCCTCTGCACTGCACCTCCATTTGATGTTCACTTGGAAAGTGCCTCCGCACTTGCACCCTCTGGTGTCTCACTTTGTAGTTGACCCACACTAGTCAACTATACTATGACCCTCACGGTCTGAAGCTTTTTCCTTCAATGGTAAGTACCTCAACGTGATTTCTGGCGCTACTCCCATAGCCTTTCTCTCCCGTAGCCTTAAAATGCCCTCTGGCATGGCTCCCATAGCCTTTCGCTCCCGTAGCATTAAGACACCCTCTGGCATAGCTCCCGTAGACTTCCGCTCCCGTAGCTTTTCCTTGCCCTCACTACCTTTGAAGATGTGTTTGCTTTTAGACCCACGACTTCGCCCATATGCCTCTTGCATAGGCGGGATCCTCCCACACTCAATGTGGAGGATACATTTAGCTCTGTCGTCCCACTCGGCATTCGGCCAACTCTTGGGACGACTCTTGGTGAGTACTACATTCTCAAAGTCATAGCATCGCCCATTCCCGAACAAAGCTCTTTGTTTTCCAACTGTCACTTCCTCAGCAAGTACCCAATGCTCCCGGTAGTACTTCAATACTCGCCCTATAGACAGGTACTCTCTTGGTCCTTCTAGCACGGCTTCCCGGTTCGGTGTACCTCGCACTTGGACTCTCAACAGTCCCCGATCATTCGGCATACCCCTTTCCAGAATGATGACACCTTCTAACTTGGAAACTCGCCCAATTCCGAAGCTTCGCTATACCCTCGAACTCGTTTCCTCACCTTGGCAATGCCCTCAGGAAGCTCACAAGTCTATCCCGTAGGTAAGACACTCAACTGATGCGTCGCACGTATCCTTGGCAAGATCTCTACTATGATCATGCCCAAAGTTTATAGTCCATGGTTCCCACACTTTTGCAATATGGTTGCACGACCTGGCAAACATGGCCTTCTCTTGACCATCCGACTCATCGACATATCACCTCATTCAGTAGCGACCTAGACTTTCGAAAGACAATTGAATCACCCATTTCTTTCTTCGACCAGCAGTATCGGGTTCTCGATCTCTGGTGGCATATGAACATCAATCTCTGCTTTGACGCGATCTCCGCACTGACATCCAAAATGTACTCGCCATATCCACCCTTGCCTTGACATTGTGCCATGGCATAGTATGGCCTTAATCAGCTCTGATACCATGTGTCACGAGCCCGTTTCCCTACATAAGCCAGTGGCACCGATTCGCCCGTGCGGCGCCCGAAGTTCCCCTCGCTGCAGGCCAGCCTATTTCCTTTCCCAGGTTTTCAAGCACGATCTTGTGCCTGTTGGTGGGACTCGCCCATTGGGCTCGCCCCAACTTGTGCCGCCCATAAGATGTCTAGGCACTTGGCCCTAGACATGTCGTGGCGCTTCATCTTAGGATCTCAATCCATGCGCGCCATGGGGGGATTAGCTTAGGACATGTCTTGTCCTTCGCCCAAGACTGAGCATCGCTCCCGCGTGCACAGCCCAATCCTCAAGCTTACACTCACCTAGTGCATCCGCGATTAGCTCGTGCCTCGCCCGAGTAAGGCAACCTTTAGCCCTTGGCCATTGTCATGCGCGTCTTTCGTGCCATGCCCATACATAGTCCTCGCGACATGCTTCCATCCCGTCTAGTGCAGTGTCGCCCCATAACTGCACCTTTAGGCCAACGGACCCTTGCTTGCATGGTTGACCCAAGCCATGCTCACAAGTCAACACATGATGTCCCTATGACAGGTGCGTCAAGTATCCAATCGGCACTGAGGTCTCCTTCCAACATTCGGCAGCCCGCGGGGCTGGCCGTCCCACACATCGAGCCTCCAGCACCTACTTGATGCCCAACGCTAGCCCGAAGGCGTCGCGCCGTCCATAGAGTTCCTAAACTCGTATGGATACCTTTGACACTCCTTTGAGTCATCTAGGCAGGCCCTTGAGGTTGCCCCCAAGGTTGCTCGTTCGATATGGCTTGGTGGCAGCACGTATGGGGGAGGCAGGTCGGAGCTTTCATCACATATATCCCCCCTTATATATGCTTAAAATTAAAAAGCCCAAGTTGCCCAAGTAGACAGTTCTACATCAGACAATCAGAAGAGCTTTTTCTCACCAGATCTTAGCCGAAGTCACAACCCCAAACTGCGGGTTGTGACAGTGACACTCTATACATCTTTACCATTTATTACACATATACACATATAATTTCTGGCTAAGCTTACGGGTGACATATCACCCCAAATCTACTACATAGATCCGCCCCTGGTTGGCAGTAATGTTGGACTCAAGAAGTTGGTTTGAGGTTTTTTAAGCTACACTAATGCAGATGATAAGAATTTAAAGAAAAAGACAAAAAAATCATAAGACAATAAACAGTTTTAAAATATATAAATAGTAAATTTACCGTGGAGGATGTGCAAATATATTTAGGAATCACCAAAATGTACAGAGCATTTATTTTCCTTTTCATTATTTTTATGTTTTATTTTTTATTCAAGTTTATAAAAATTTACAAAAATGATCTTGAATGATATTATCTATCCATCACAAATGCTTAATGTTTTATTTAGACCTTATTATTGAAATATTGGTAGTTTCTTCATCGTTTTACGACACATCTATCTGTCACAGATGCTAATCTTTTCTTTAGACTTTATTATTGAAATATTGATAGTTTCTTGATCTTTTTATGGCACATGTTTCTCGTGTTGTGACAAATAAAAGTACACATGCAATCTTCTCTTTGAGATAATACATTACAACCCAATTTACCCAGACATGATGGTACCCTACCATCCCCCGTCGGGCAAATCAAAACGCAATTATCAATTAAAATGCATTCCCAGCAATAGTTATTAAAATCTAACAAGGAAAAAGACATAGATATCAATATTTGAAAACTGATACAACGCAAAAAACTACCAAATAAATTTTCAGAAATTATAATACAAGTCATGAGCATCTAAGAAAAAATAATACAACATTGTCCGAAAGAAATATGTAATTTGTTTGAATGGAAATTAACAAAAATCAACTCTATACTACCACGAACTACTGGAAGCTCACCACTGGAATCACCAATGGATCAAAATCTGCTCCTCACGCGATCCATTGGTGCAAAGAACCATATTTGCATGCATAGTACAGAAGTATAGCAGGAGTACAAGAAATACTCAGTAAGTATCATCGATTGTCCCAACAAAATAGTAACACGGGTAACATCAAAAATACTACTAATATAGCACAAAAATAATATAAGATAGATATGCATAAGTCCGACATTAATATGATATGCATCTAGTCTTATTGAATCAGGCATGATAAACCATAATCATAAATAGACATTTCTAGTACTTCATTATATCAAACATGTGCGCACTGATTAGTGAATTCTAAGGGTTTAATTTGGTTATATTTCGTATGGTGATTAGTCATTTTTTGAGTAATTTTAGTGACATTATTATTAGCAAACTTACTTTTTATTATTACAATATACAGACAAGTTGTGAGCTTACACGTTAGAAGAAAAAAGTAAAAAAGTATAAGAATGTGCAACAGATAGCAAAGGAGAGTTTTCGATTGCTAAACATTATATTTTTGAAGTCAAATGGTGATAATTAGTGAAGATTTAAGCAATAGATTTTGGGAGTTAGAATTTGGAGCAATATTTTCTGTCAAGTAAAACATGACCCGAATTAAAACAGACTATATCTGCCAATCCACAATGAATTTTATCATAATTCCTGAAAGAATATCTAGAGCTTCGAGCCTAGGTTCTAATGATTCAAAGAATTTGTCATTTGTACTCTCCTAGGCAAAGTTATGATATTCTATTTGTAACAACTCAACCTCTCTTTTTGTATGGTTAAGTATTATTGCATGTTTCGAGACTTTCCTTAGGTTATATGATATTTTGGAACTTGCGAGTATTGTTGGTGGGAGATCCGAAGGGCTCGGGTTTTTGCAGCACCATTGCATTCAAATTTGAGTTTATTTAAGTAGTTGCGCTTGGCCTCATATTTCGAGACCTTGGACAGACCTATATAGTATTTACAAACTTGTCGGAATGGCTTGGAGCGGTACGGGAGGCCCGGGTGAGTTTCGGGTCATTTGGGGTGAAGTTAAAAGATTGTAGAAAATTCAGGGTAGGGAAATGAGCGTGTGTCGTTCACCCATCGCATGCACAGTAACTGCACTTCCACTCTTAGTAAAATGGGGAAAAAAACTTTTTGTATAAATTTTTAAATAACAAACGGATTAAACCACTGAAAACTAGACTGAAAGAGCTACCATTTTTAATTTTGAAGTATCTCCAAATTCGTTATAGATTGGGAGATATACATTTGCGAAGCCGGGCCAAACTTTCATGCCCGAGAAGACATGGGAGTGCGACACACAACCATTTTCCCGCAGGCATAATTTTTAGACAACTAGAGTTCATGTTCGTTGCTATATTTTTCTTGACAGACCTGAGACAGTTGTATGTGATGTGGTCATTAAAATTATTGTTTCAATCTGTCATACATGTGTTTTAGAGTTATTTGATCCAGGTTCTACTTATTCATATGTGTCATCATATTTTGCATCATATCTAGGTATGTTTCGTTATTCTTTGGATATTCTTGTTTATATGTCTACGCCTGTTGGAGATTTTATTTTTTTATTGGGTTTATCGGTCTTATGTGGTTACTATTAATGGATTAGATACAATGATTGATCTCTTATAATTGGATATGATAGATTTCAAGGTGATCCTTGGCATGGATTGGTTATCCCCTTATGCCATCTTGAATTGTCACACGATGACTGCAGTCTTAGCTATGCTAGGATTGCCTAAGTTAGAGTAGAAGGGTCACTTGGTCATTCTACGAGTAGGGTAGTTTCATTTTTGAAGGCACAATATATGATTGAGAATGAATGTTTAGCACACTTGGCTTTCATTCAGGATGCTAATGCGGAGGTTCCTTCCATGGATTTGGAAGTAGTGGTGAGAAAGTTTCTGCATGTATTTTTTATGGATCTATCGGGTATGCCATCAGATAGGAATATTGATTTTGATATTAATTTGGTGTCGGGCACTCAGCCTATATCTATTCTATCATACCGCATGGCTCCAACTGAATTTGAAGAAGTTGAAGGAGAAATTGAAAGATTTACTTGATAATGAATTTGTTACACCGAGTATTTTTCCCTAGGGTGTACCGATGTTGTTTATAAAGAAGAAGGATAGTACTATAATGATGTACATCGATTATAGGCAATTGAACAAGGTTACCATCAAGAACAAGTATCCATTTCTTTGTAATGATGATTTGTGATCAGTTTCAAGGTGCTAGATTGTAATGACCTGAGCGATCGTTTCGAGCACTTGCACTTCACTCGTTAGTTTGAGGGCATGAGTAGCTCTGTATGATGTATTATGACTTATGTGAATTGTCAGTTTTGCTTTTCATGTTATTCAGAATCGATTTGAAATGATGAATTTCATGATTTAAGCTTTAAGATGGAAGAGTTGACCAAGTTTGACTTTTGTGAATTTGACCCCGGAATAGGGTTTTGATGATTCCGTTAGGTCCGGATGGTGATTTTGGACTTGGGTGTATGCCTGGATTTGTATTTGGATATTTCTAGAAGGATTCGGCGCTAATCGGCGAAAGTTGAAAATTTGAAGGTTTGGAAAGTTCATAAGCTTGATCGGGAGTTGACTTTGATGATATCAGGTTTGGATTGTGGTTCTGGGAATTTGAATAGCTTCGGTATGTCATTTGGGACTTTTGTGCAAAATTTTGGTTCATTCCGGGTTGATTTGATGTGTTTCGGCGCGAGTTTTGGAAGTTGAAAGTGCAAAGTTAATTCTAGTTTGAATTGAGGTGCGATTTGTCGTTTCGATATTGTTATGTGTGATTTGAGGCCTCGAGTAGATCCGTATTATGTTATGGGATTTATTGGCATATTTGGACGGGGTCCCGAGTGGCCCAAGTGTATTTCAGACGAGGTTCGGATAATTTTTGTTTCATGTTGCATTGCTGAAGGGGAGCGCAGAAGCGCGTTTGGCTTCGCACCTGCGCTTGCGCAGAAACGGATGGAGATCCGTAGGTGCGAGGGGTCAACTGGATAGTGGAGTCCATAGAAGCAGAGTTGGTGTCACAGAAGCGGCTCTTTCGTCCGCAGAAGCCGAAATGACTGGGCAGAAGCTTTAAATCGGGAGTTTGGTCGTTTTGTTCATATTTTGAGATGTGGGACTCGGATTGAGGCGATTTTGGAGGCAATTTCATCACAAGGATTTGGGTAAGTGTTCTACACTCTGTTTTGATTATATTTCGTGATTTTATCTTCATTTTTGGAAATTGGATTATGAGTTTTAAAGATAAAATTGAGGATATTAGCCTAAAGCTTCATAGAGTGAGTTTTTGAGTTTTGAATGTCTATTCGCAGTCGGATGTGAATGAAACTAGTATGGTTGGGCTCGTAATTGAATGGGTAGTCAAATTTTGTGAGTTTATCAGGATCCGAGGCGCAGGCCCGGGTTGGGCTTTTGGGTCGATTTTGGGCTTTTGATTAAAGATTCGATCTTTATCGATTGGGTTTGTTTCCTTTGGCGTAAATTGATATATTTGAGTTGCTTGTGGCTAGTTTCGAGCCGTTCGGAGGTCGGTACGAGCGAGATGGCATTTGTGGAGCATCGCTTGGCTTGCTCGGTATTGGAATTGGCTTGTTCGAAGTAAGTAACACCTCTAAACTTGGAGTTGAGAGTATGAACCCAGATCATACATGTTATGTGATTTGTTTGGAGGTGATGCACATGCTAGGTGACGGGCGTATGGGTGTGCACCGTAGAAATTATAACTCAATCGATTCTGTAGAGCTGTGTAGTCAATTAACTTGTATTTTCCATGTATTTTTTATGTGTTAGAGAAACAGAGTTGTGACTCACGTTAGAAATCATGCTTAGGTAAATGCTAGTATTATTGGGACCCACTGAGGTCATTTCTGCTGTCGAATAATAGTTTAAACTGTAATTTCATACTCAGCCATATTCATTCATTGCATATCATATCTCAGTCTCTGTTGTTATTTATTGATACATCATATCATCATTTTGGGCTAGTTTCATGACATTGTGAACCCGAGAGACTGCAGAGATTGATGACTGAGTGAGGCCGAGGGCCTGATTTTGAGATATTGATACTATAGCACGTGAGATGTCAGTGCAGCACGTGAGTTGTCCGTGCGGATTTTAGCGCTTGGGCTGAAGGAGCCCCTCTGAAGTCTGTACACACCCCCAGTGAGCGCAGTTGATTATATTGAGGGATGGATCTTCCCTGGGCATGGATCTTGCCCGAAGCACTTATATTTGGGGATGGATCTTCCCCGGGCTGGATTGACCCTATACAGTACTGAGTGATGACTGTCAGTTCATATATATATATATATATTTGGGATGGATCTTCCCTGGGCTGAATTGGCCATATATAGTACTGAGGGACTGAGCGTGTCGAGTGATTGAGCATGATGAGTGGAAAGTGTGAGACAGTGAGATTGAGTAGTCTGAGAGTGAGTACATGAGCTCATCACTGAGATACATTCAACTTGACATGCATACTTGAGATACATGCATATAGATGTATTTCTTTTTGCCACTCAGGTTGTTGGTGTCATTCATGATTCCACCTGCATATTGACATGTAGGCATAGAGATGTAATTTTCTCATGCCATTTGATAATGAAACATTTTACCTGTTGTTGAAAAGTTTTCGGGAAAAATGACAGTTTTCAAACTCACTCATAAATTTGGTGATTTCGGTAAAGGATTTGGGTTTTCACTGATATACTTGAAAAGCAAGCCTATTTTTCTGGAACTGTGAACGAACTGAGCATTTTATCTCTGAGCTACTTCTTTTATTACTTCCATTATGTTGTTATGAATTGTTGTTGGCTACTGGTGTTGGACCCTGACCGGTTTTCCAGCTCGTCACTACTTTCAACCTAAGGCTAGGTTTGTTACTTATTGAGTAGATGGAGTCGGTTGTACTCGTACTACACTTCTGTACCTTGCATGCAGATATTGGATGTTGATGTTGCTCTGATAGACGGGAGCGAGATTTGAAGACGTACCTGAGTTCCGGTTGTAGCTGCCTCTTGTTCATGGTAGACTTAGATTTATAAAAATCTGTTTATGTACATTTCGAACAGATGATGTATTTATTTCATACCAGCTTTGTAAATTCTAATCTTAGAAGTTCATAATTTGTACCACCAGTCCTTGGGGAATGTATAAAGTTCAGATAATTTCTTTCACTTAATTATCTTATTAAATTTTATTGGAATTGGATAGTTATTAATTGGCTTACCTGACGGGTTGGGTTAGGTGCCATCACGACTAGGTGGATTTTGGGTCATGACAAGTTGGTATCAGAGCTCTAGGTTCATAAGTTCTACGCGTCTTGAGCAAGTGTCTAGTAGAGTCTTGCGGATCGGTATGATGACGTCCATACCTATCTTCGAGAGGCTACAGGACATTTAGGATAAATTTTCCATCTTTCTTTTCTTATCGTGCGGCATTGATTCAGCTTGAAGTGTAACTCTTTGAATTCCTTTCACGCATTCATATGCGCATGTGAGCGCTCAGTATCAGCTATGCATCGACGGCTTGTGATTCCATGGATGAGGTGCGAGATGTAATTTTGGCGTGTTGAAGATGGGCCAGTCTAGAGGACTTCAGGCCGGGTTTTGATTGTAGCTCGAGCATGGGGATTTCGGTTGTGTGAGCCCGTACTTTTGGACTTATATGTCCGGTAGCGTCCCTATGAGTGGAATTTGTGACTCGATGAGTGGCTGGATGGCTATATGATGAGCATGATGTGACTGCGGAATGTGTTCAGATGGTTTGATTGTGACGAGAATAGCTTGCTTGAGATGTAAAAAGGACTATTGGGTGCTAGATTGTTATCTTGATGTGACGTATGTCTCGAGTTATGAGAGTGTTGAAATATTTTTCATGTTGTTTAATTGTGCAACGAAGTAGATTTTCATGCCTTGTTGTGAGCTCAGATTCAGCAAGATTAACTGATAGCGTAGTAATCGTGGCTGCGAAAGGGTATAGCAATATGTCAATTGGAGGCTAAGCAAGTGGGTTATCTCCTACGGAGCAATCTACGGAGGTGTGATCCTTATAATGTTGTGTGGAGAGTTTCCTTTCTACCAACGGGGTATATATATTGAGATTTGAATTTGAATTTGGTTGAGAAAGTTGACCTGACCACCATGTGGATGTATGCGAGCTTAGTAGATGATTTGAGGTACTATATGGTTTGTGATATGTGAGCTTATGAATGATTTAGTTGAATCTCCCTGCGGTATTATGGTAGTAACAGAGTATGGGTATGGTGAGTTATCAGATGTTCTATTCTATGGCATTGAGCTAAGTGGGGGAGTCTGCTATCGATAATTTGATTGCATGGTTGTGTGTTGTATTGGTTTCGGTCTGAGGCATACTTGTGGAGCGATTATTACTTGAAGAGGTTGAGATCAAGGATGACCCGAGTAAAGAAATTTCTGGATATGGGATGTATTACACTTTATGGGTATATGGGAATCATGGGTTGATTGAGTTGTTATTCGTAAAGGATGCAGTGCGCGTGTAGTAAGAAATTGCTCGGTTTCTTAAAGGTGTGGATTACTTCTTAGGGTGTTGTTGTGCTAAGGGGGCACAGGTCATTCGGCCCGTTCAGCCGGTACAATTGAGATTTGAGCAAAGTGGATGACTCCCGAGAAGATTCTAATGGATTCAAGGCTTTTATGTAGCAATTGTGAAATATTTTCCGGATTTGTATATGGCTAGGATCTGAGAGTTTTCATTGGAAGGTGTCGATACTTGTGGCATTTCTATATCATTATAGATTCTACATTTCAGCATCAGAAAGGTGAAGGAAAATGACTTTAGATTCACAGAAGGTCTCTTCAGAGTGGGTGTCTCGGTTGTGGTACTTTTGGGGTGTTTAAGAGGGAATGCAACGGCGCATAGGCCTTAGGATGGTGTGGTTTCATTCTAGGATCTTTTGGGGTAAGTCTTGGTTGAGGATCATGGTATTATGGCCAGGAGGAGTGTCAACTTGAGGGTAATTCGGAAGGAACATGGAGAAATATGGTAGCCTGGTAGTAGGTTGGATCAATAGGGTAATGGTATGCTCGATTCTTTTGGTTCTCATGATGTGGTGAGTCTCTACAGGTGTTTTGTAGTAGTACTCTTGGGTTTGGAGACTCGCGTGGCTTGGTTAAATTAAAGAGATTTAGTTCTGACGGCTTGATTGTGTGCAAATGGATTTCAATATTCTCTCAAGGATTTCTACCACGGTTAGAGGTGTATATTTCCTACCAGCGTGAGGAACATGTTGCGTATTGTGATTTTCTCCTGGATGAGATCAAATGGAAGGTTCCTGGACAGTTGAGTATGTAGTTTGCTTGTGACTCAAAGTTGATTATGCGATTCTCGTACTTTTCCTATGATAGCATGATAGATGTGGCGTGTTATGTGGGATTGAGATTTGCATGTGCAAGGTCACAGGTCCGTTTTGAAGGGAAGATCATAAATTCTTAGACGGCATGGACAGTTTTCGATGTTTAGATTGATGTTATAACTGCTTGGTAATTCCGGAAAAGGGTGCGCATTTCAGAAGGCGCGTTGTGTCTTGACTTACAGATGCTTCATTTGGTATTGCGGTACTCGCCTAGTTGATCGACTGCTGATATTCAAATTTTGCTATGTGGAAGAAAGGATTATAGAAGTATTCTTCGTGGGATGGTCGTGTATGAGATATGTATTAGACATTCGGGCGGGGGAGTTGGGATAAGATATAGTGAATCATGTGTTCTACGGAATTGGAGACCAGGAGTTCTCAGAAGCATATTGATTCGTGGTTGTGGACTATGAAAACGTGGCCAAAGCTAGCCAGATGATAGTATATGTTATGGTTAGGTCATTATGGACTTTCGGAGGAGTATTTATCTATTTATGGATGACCAGAGTTGATTTGGGGTCCATTGGTAGGCCCAACAAGGATGTGTATTCCACACCGGGCCGGATGGGTCGACTCTGTACTGCTATTGTTGGGGGATGTGCCATTCGGTTAGAGTGGATCTTATTCGTGCTCTGATATGATCTATGTGTTACTCTTCTATGCCATGAGGGATTTGGATTTGTTGGTTATATGCACACATAGTGCGGTCCTATTTGGGCCTTATAACGGAATTCGAGTGGAATGGTTATTGGGGTTCGGAATGGTTGATTGCGCTTTGGTTATGGCCTTTGTCCGGTTATGATGTATGGTGTTGTTTGCTTCTCGATGGTTGCGTTCATGCACTTTTGGTACTATACGTCAAATTGCGCGTGGTTGTTGATTTTGAGCATGGTGGCTTGAGGTATTTCATATAGACCAGTGTTTGGATGGGGTCATGCATTGCAGCGAAAATATGTTGAGATATGATCCTTTGTGTTAGATTCGTGCGTCTTGGTACTACTATGTAAGATGGATTTGCAACATTGCGGTTATGGTGGTACTTGTTGAACTTGCGGGGTGGTTCGCTCGTTTGAGTCATTTTTCATTTTGGGTATATTTGAGTTGTTGCTTATTGGTGCACGGATTGCACATGTCGTGATTCTAGGTAGTATTGGTGTGGCATGTCGATAGGATAGTTGGGCTTGATAAAGTGAGGTCATTGGACCTAGAATGGGTGCCATCAAATTTATTTGCAGTACATTTGAAAGGTTAATGTCGTTGATCGGCTTAGAAATTGGCTATAGTTCTTGTCGAAGGAGAGGGAGCTCCATGTCTTGTTGATCTGATGAGTGGTTATGAGTTTCTGTGTTCTTATTTCATCGTCGGCAGTGTACGAAGATTTTTGAACGAGGTTTTGTTTGAAATGAGGTTATTACCGGTAATGAATTATTTTGAGAAACTAATGTGATCGGAAGTTATTGCTATGAGTATTTGAGTTATGTGATATATCATGTGATTTTGTCTTGGGTTATATTTATGACTTGATGCAGTTGGTTCAGACTTATATAGTGTATAGATGCGAGATTCGAGACTTAAAGAAAATTTTGGATGTTGGAAATTGAATTCTGTGGTTTACAGGCTTAGGTTGAAGTAATGATCTTAAGTTATGTTGAGTTGTCAGGCCTATATAGAATAGGGTGACATGGGTTCACCCCCGGGTATGTGCAGGGTAAGGTTACATGGCGGTTTGATGGCTTTGGAACAACTCTTGGCACTTTCGAGGACGAACGTATGTTTAAGTGGGGGAGGATATAACGACCCGAGCAGTCGTTTCGAGCATTTGCACTTCACTCGGTAGTTTGAGGGCATGAGTAGATCCGTATGATGTATTATGACTTATGTGCATCGTCGATTTTGGTTTTCAGGTTATTCGGAATCGATTTGGAAGAATGAATTTCATGATTTAAGCTTTAAGATGGAAGAGTTGACCAAGTTTGACTTTTGTGAATTTGACCCAGGAACAGAGTTTTGATGATACTGTTAGGTCCGTATGGTGATTCTGGAGTTAGGCGTATGCCCGAATTTGCATTTAGATATTTCTAAAAGGATTCGGCGCTAATCGGCGAAAGTTGGAAATTTGAAGGTTTGAAAAGTTCATAAGCTTGACCGGGATTTGACTTTGATGATATCGGGTTCGGATTGTGGTTCCGGGAATTTGAATAGCTTCGTTATGTCATTTGGGACTTATGTGCAAAATTTGGGTTCATTCCGGGTCGATTTGATATGTTTCGGCGCGAGTTTTGGAAGTTGAAAGTTCAAAGTTCATTCTAGTTCGAATTGAGGTGCGATTCATCGTTTCGATGTTGTTATATGTGATTTGAGGCCTCGAGTAGGTCCGTATTATGTTATGTGACTTGTTGGCATATTTGGATGGGGTCCCGAGTGGCCCGAGTGAGTTTCGGACGATGTTCGGATCATTTTCGTTTCATGTTGCTGCTGAAGGCATGCTGGTTCTGGTGCTTCCGCATCTGCGGAAGAATGGACGCATAAGCGACGGAGAGCTTTGTTACACCCCATGTTTTCGTACGTGAAAGTACGCCATAAGTAAATTGATGGAAGCTCGGAAATGAGATGTTACATCCCGCATTTTCGTATGTTGAAGTTTCGTCGTAAGTTAATCGACGTAAGCTCGGGAATGAGATTATTTTGGGATTATAAGTATTACGCTATTTCAAATAAGGGATAAATAAATTCGTGAAGGTGAGAGGGTAAGCAAATCGAAGAAATGAATTTTCGTCGAAGTTTGACATTTTTGTGATAAAATACGGCCCGAGCTAAAATACCAGTATTTATGGACTAGCGTCATACAAGGTACCACATGACCATAATAGTAAGGTGTACACACTGTGTTAAAAGTGAGTAGTATTTTAAATAATTTGAGACACTTCTTAATTATGTGGGTAATTGGTTAATTATTGGGTAATGGGATTTTACCTAATTAATTAGGGATATATTGGATGAGGATTAAAATTGCATTATCTGGCAGCCCCCCCTCCCCCTTCAAATTTAGTGACTCGTAGATCTAGTTGAAAGGTGGCAAGCTAAAGTGTTAAATACAAGACACTACATCCCTCTACGTGTAAAGACATAAAAGATTGGCATTTGGGCTTCATTTGGACTTTAGATATTCAAGTAAGTAATCTTATAATGTTTTCCTATTGCAAAGATTACAAAGCAGACGTTAAGAATATATATAAAGAGAATTCAAAACATCTTCAACCAATTCCTACAAGGATTCCAGCGTTAGCAACCTCAAACCAACGAGATTTCA
Organism: Nicotiana otophora; assembly: GCA_000715115.1. Lineage (NCBI taxonomy): Eukaryota > Viridiplantae > Streptophyta > Magnoliopsida > Solanales > Solanaceae > Nicotiana > Nicotiana otophora. Next base: position 570 of record AWOL01S0015436.1, on the reverse strand, counting down.
ACAAGATTTCTTGAAACAAAAATTCCAACGAGATTTCTTAGCACCTTAGCAACGTGAGATTTTGCAATTCTAAGGGAGTACGGTACAACCTTTTCCAAGAATATCATACGGATCTTTCCCTACTTCGGGTATGTTAAGGCTAAACTTTCCTTCATTTTGGCATGATCTCGTAACTACATGTGTTTGATAACGAGGCATAAAGAGAAGTTCATACTCCCGAATTTATATACATTATCCTAGTGTCATGAGAGCCTATATATACAGTATTACAATATTTTCATTACCATCGAGCTATAATCGATGGGCAGGCCCCTATTGGGCAACCTCTGATCAGATGGTAAGTTATATACCGAGCCTGCTGTGGCTGAGCGCCTATGAGCGATCCCAAGTGGCCGAGATACAAAGCCTAGTAGGGCCGAGCGCCTATGAGCGAGCCTACTACGGCAGAGCAGTTATATATATACCGAGCCTTATAAGGCCGGACAACTATTTTACTTACTATATTAGGAGAGTTGAGTCAGTATCAGCAGGTGAGTATATCTTCAGATTATCTTTGACTCCCAGTTACTT
>AWOL01S0015430.1:56210-68022 GCA_000715115.1 Nicotiana otophora | reverse complement strand
GAGTTTGAGTTTGGGGGAAAAAGAGTTAGTATTGCCTGATTAAATGAGGGCTTGGTCCATTAAACCTACCTGATTTACGCACCTGCGATGAAATAAACGCTTCCGCGGAGCCACTTATGCGTTAATTCTCACGCACCTATGCAGAAGGTGCATCTGCATCAAGTGACTTCACATCTGCGAAAGCACGCCTGCGAGAGTTTATCCGCAGGTGCAGTTTTGTCAGAGTTCAGCTGGATTATTTTGGGCAGCCACTGTTTTGGTTTGTTCCAACACCTCAAACTCTTTAATTCAACTCCAAAAAAGCTGAAACTTTGTAGATTAGTCAACAATGACATATTAAGCTATCCTAATAAAGAAAATTTCAAAAATGACTAAAACGTTTGAAAACGATGGGTTGCCTCCCACCAAGCGCCGCATTTAACGTCGTGGCACGATACGAATCAACTTTACCACTTTTCTCTCCATTTGAAAGATATGAATTGGGCACCTAACTTGGAATCAAGTTTGTGACCACGAGCGGTGGGGGTGGTAAGTAGATGAGTAAGCCAAAATTTAATTTCTTCATTTTGCATTTCTTAGCCTTCATGTGCGGAATGTCATTTTGCCTTCTTGTACATTCAACTTGTAAAATGTATGGCCTTTGCTTTTCCTCCGCACAATCCTTCATTGACTCGTGTAGTTCAATTCACATATCACCACACAACTCAAATGTTGAGAAATGCTTGGAATGTGACATCAAACCTCCATATTGCAATTTTTCTCGAAATTTGACATCCTTGTGGTCCCCCGAACTAGAGTCAACTTCAACCATATTTTCAATTAAACCGGTTGACTCTAATTCCATATTTTTCTTGGCATCACTAACAAGCATGGAGTCGGTTGGCAGCTGTTCAATTCTTGATACCTCAAAATAAAGCTCACTTTCTTTCTCGAAGTCGGACTCTTCTTGACCTCTTTCCACACTCTTAAGTTGGTGGGCATAGCGAGCCTCAACCAATATTTTAATTTGATTTTCCAAGGTGTGGATATTATCATAATTTTGAGTTAGTGCTTTTTTTAAGTCCTCGAGTGTCAAGTTGTGCTTCTCCTCATTTTCAAGAATGGCCTCCAACATGAGCATCATTTCCTTATTTTTAGCATTTGAGAGTTCTTCTTGATTTTGATCAAGTGCCAAAGAAGGATTTTCGGCTTCATACTCTAAGGAAGTTTCTTGGCTATCATTCACTTTAGAGGCTTTTTGGACCTCTAAATCGTCAAGCATTTCTCCCATTTATAAGTGAAACCTTTCAAGCGCCAACTCATTTTGGAGGCTATTTTCCAAAAGCTCCTCCAAGGCATTTTGCTCTTTGTTTCCTCCTTCAAGTTGGCATTCTAACATGGGCTTGAACTCTCCATTTTGACCATGCTCAATGTTTTCCACTTCCATATCCCTATAATTTTCATCACAAAAAGTAAAATCATCATAGCGGGGGTTTGGGGAAGGGAATGACAAATAAGCACAATTATCCCAATGACCATTTTGATGACCACACTTATCACAAATACTCCACTCATGGGTTTGAGATTGTGCGCACAATCCGCCCCCGGGAGAATTTAAACAATTTTGCCATGAGTGTGGCCCTCCACAATAAGGACAAGGGTCATCAAAGTATAAACAACTACCATACGACTAATTTTCATTACATGATGCTATTGTTTTATAAAAAAACTAAGAAACAAAACAAGAAACAAAAAAGAAGATAAACAAAGATAAGAAAAATAATTGCACAAATATTCACAAGTTTGGACCAAAGCACGTACGCTTATTTCTCAAACAACCTAAATACACCAAATTGTTCCCCGACAACGACGCCAATTTTGATGATGTCCAAATCCTCTACTAAAAAGTAAATGGACACGGTCACATGCAATATAATTTACCCAACTATGAGTCGGGGTCGAATCCCACAGAGACCAATATGTAGGCGATTAGGATTATAAGAGAATTATCACTTATTATGCTAAGACAGACACTTAGAAATGTTTTGAGAAAATATCTATAACTAATTGCAAAAATGTAAACTAACCTAGAAAGCAAATAAAATAATCAATGGCTACAAGCATGGACGCATAGGGAATTACACTCAAGTAACGATCCAATGTATTCCATAATTTTACAAATATGAGCAAGTTTATGTTGATTAGCCTCGGGTAATAATTCTATATTAGCTTCTTCTGAAGACTGACAAGACTTCCTAATTGAATTATCTCTAAAACAATTAAAAGATTAAGCATACCTGAATATGGCTACAAGTAGTTCGATCCTATCCCTAGGTAGAATTTATAAAATGAGGGTTAAAGCCTCAAGTTCTTGTTAATTAATCTTTCTCAACCCCAAATTATCTTTTCCAAAATTAATTTGAAGTTAATGGGCGAGTCCTAGGGTTAGATAATCCCTTTGGAAACATTAAAGAACAAGAACAATTAAAGAAACAATAACTCAGTTCATAATAAATAAAAATCGTTCCGTACATAAGCACAACAAGATATTTAATCCATACTTTAAATATGAATATTCCCATAAACAAGATTCAAGTGTTGGAAAAAAATATTACACACTTAGATATTCAATACAAAGAAAGGAAATGAAGAACTAAGCATAAATGAGTAAGAAATTCTCAACCAAAAGCTTCAAATCTTCAAGACCCAAGTGTGTGTGCAAAAACACTAGCTCCAAAACTTGTGTTCTCTCTCAAGATATATTCAATGTTGCCAACAATATGCCAAAGATATGTCAAAGATCCCTTTCCAATAAGCTAGGTCGTGTATTTGTGGTTTTTGAATTGGGAGAATGTGAAATGCCAACCATGTCCTCAGCTGAAGCCCGTTGACCGCACCTGCAGAAAGATCATCGCAGGTGCGGCTCCTCAAAAGCGGACATACTTTCGTAGATACGCAAACTCTGAGGAACTGTCTACTCTGTATATGCAGATATGTCGCCACAGCAGTGGCTCCACAGATGCGGATAGTCAATCACAGATGCGATGTCTGTGCGGAATTTCCTTCTCCAAAGATGCGAACCAAACAGTCGCACAAGCCACAACGCATGAGCGGATTACTTACCGCATATGCGGTCCCAGTGTAGTGTAGCACATCTTCACAGATGCGGCCTTTCCCCTCGCAGATGCGATGTCGCATATGCGAACAGTGTTTCACAGATACAGAATCACTGAAGGATTTTGCACTTTTTGTACACTTTTTGCTCAATTTCACTTCAATTGAATTCAAATCTCTTCATGGCATCATTTACTTCAAAATCTAGCAATACATACCGTACAAAACCTCATATGATAACTAAAGGGCACAAAATCTAAAGAAAAGAGACTGAGATAAATGGTAAAATCACCACTCATCAGCAATCCTCAAGAAATCCCTGGGCATCCTCTGACGCCAAGCAACTGAAGGTAGAAGGGTGTTACTTATTGTACCTTCCGAGCCTGAGCTGCTCCCCCTCTGAAACTGCTGCCTAAACCTTGGGCTGAACTGGGTCTACCGGCTGCACTAGTATGACCTCTTTAACCTGGTCGACCTAAACCCGCTGATCTTGGTACGGGGTTGGAGTCTGTGCCCCTCCCCTGGCTNCATCCTCTGACGCCAAGCAACTGAAGGTAGAAGGGTGTTACTTCTTTTACCTTCCGAGCCTGAGCTGCTCCCCCTCTGAAACTGCTGCCCAAACCTTGGGTTGAACTGGGTCTACCGGCTGCACTAGTATGACCTCTTTAACCTGGTCAACCTAAACCCGCTGCTCTTGGTACGGGGTAGGAGTCTGTGCCCCTCCCCCGGCCTGAGATATGGCAGGAGCGAGTGGGATCAACCCTGCCTGAGCTAAAGTGCCGAACATGCTCAGAAAATGGGCAAGGGTATCCTAAAGAGCTGGTGCAGTAACAAGAATCTCAGGTGCCTACGCTCTAATTTGTGCTACTGGTGTGTCCTCTCTAGCAGCTCCTGCTGGTGCTCTAGCTGCACCACGTGGACGTCCTCGGCCTCTACCCCAGCCCCGACCTCTCGCAGCTCTAGGGCTCTGATACCAACTTGTCAAGACCCAAATTTTCCCTCCGTAAGATGTCGTGATGACACCTAGTCTCTAAGACTAGGTAAGCGTAACAAGTTTGGAAATATTGAAAATAATAACTGAATAAAGACTACACTTCAACAGATATATATAACTGACAATTGTAGCTTAGCATGTAGAAGCAAAAGTTCAACTTAGAGAATAATCAACGGCCAAAACCAGGTAGTCACAAGCCACAAGCTCTAAGGATGTACTAGTTGTCTCTATACATCATTATCTAAGAAAAATAGAAGGAGAAATATAAAAGGGACTATGTTTTCCATTTAACTCTGAAACTCTCCCAAACCCGACACCGAGCACCCCGACAAGTCATGTAAGCATAAAATGAAGTAGAGGGGACAATAAATAGTGGATCGGGGATCGTACTCTCAAAACGACCGGTCGAGTCGTTACATTAAATATATTAAGATCACTTACCAAATTGTTGTAAGTGAAAATCCCTCTTAAAAATTGCCTCTTACCGAGTCTATGGTTCTAAAATATGATAAATGAAGCTAACTACCGGTTTCTTTAGCTGTAGAACGTGCAAATGCAACCTTGGGGTTGCATTTGCGAGCCCTCGCAATTGTGAAACAGGGATCGCAAAAACAAACACTAATAGCCAACTCAGATGTTGCAATTGCGACGAAGGCTTCATAATTGCCTTGATAGCCTACTTCGTAAAAGCGACACAATGGTCATAAATATGACCAAACTTAACTCTATATTGTCTTCGCAAATGCGATAAGGGCGTCACATCTACGATATATGGACCTCCCCTACCCTCTTCGCAATTGCGACAACTGTAGCACCATCAACTTGTAACCATCTCAATCCAATCTGAAACACGTCCGAAACTCATCTGAGCCCTCAGGGCCCTACACTAAAATTTCATACAAGTCTAGAAACATCGTACAAACTCGCTCGCACCATGAAAACACCGCTATAACATCTGAAACCATGAATCGAACATCCAAATGCATGAAATTGCACCATGAACGCAAGAATCACTAGAATCACAACCAAGCTCCGATTCCTATCAAATAAACTCGAATGACACCAAATTTAACGAACCTATTCCAAGTCCCAAAACTAAAATTCAAACACGATTGTAATAAAGTCAACCTACAATAAGACTTAAGAAATTTCATAACCTTAAAATTGCCAACATTCGGCAAAACAAGCCAAACTAGGCTAGGAACCTCTGAATTCAATTTTGGGAACATGCTTAAGTCCAAAGTAAATATAAGATCCTATTGGAGCCATCAAAACACCGCTCTGGTGTGGTTTTCACAAAAGTCAAATCTCGATCAATATTTCTAACTTAAGATTCTAGACTAAGAACCAAAGGGGCCAAATCAACCCAAAACCTTCCCGAAATAAAACCAACCATCCCCGCAAGTTATAAATCAACAAATACACATGTGTCAAGCATCAAAAGGGGAAAGGGGGATCAAATAGACAAAATGATTGGTCGGGTCGTTACAGGTTCACCATTGGCTTGCCTAACGGCAATATTGGGTGCTATGATGGTCCAAAGTGGGATTTGGGTCGTGATAGTAATTGTATGTTATTAAGTTGGGCATTTGAGCCAGGAATTTGGAGTGTTCTAAGAGTGTGTGTATTTGATGATATCTCTATGAAATTATTACTTGACATGTATATTTGACATAAAGGCATAGAGATGCATTTTCCTCATGATAGACGGTAATAGGACATTTGATGACTTGGAATGTATATTGACATGTAGGCGTAGAGATGTATTTACCTCTTGCTAACTTGTAAATGAAAAGGCATATATGTAGTTTAAAGGGTGGGAGAATCACAATTCTTGTTAAACTCATATTTTTGTGATTTCGTGAAATATTTGGACTTTAGTTGTTATACTTGTAAAGGATGTCTACGTTTCCCGTATTTGTGATTGAGCTGAATACGAAATCGTTTGAGTTATTTACTTTTATTGGCATTATCATATCCTTCATTGTTGCACCCTATTTTTCATAAGTCAAAACAAGACTCAACTTGTGGTTTTCCTGTTGATGATAAAAGAGAGTCGCCACCAATTTCAAGGCATACTAGGGTACCTATTTAATTACTAAGGTCATTTCCTTATTAGTCTGCTAACCGGTGAGACTTTGTGAAAGGGTTATTGTTCTTTTAAGGGGAAGGTGTTAGGCACCCGTTAAAAATCTACCTGAGGTAACTCCATAGGACTTAGACAAGATTTAAAGGATTAGTTGTCTATATTTTGCTTAACTAGTGTTTAGTGGTACGACATACTATATATATCTAATTTAGAACTTGCTATTTAAAAAGAGAATGTGTAGTTTTGAAATGATATAAGTTTATAAAAGTCTTCAAGATAATGTTTGTATGTATATATGCTTGAAAGAGGTTTGGGGTATTGTAGATAATATTTATGTTTATAAAACATGTGAGATGGGGGCTAAGTTATAAAAAAATGATTTGTATTAAAAAACTGTGGCTATTTATGTAACTCTAATAAGGGTATTGTAAACATGGGTCTTAAATAAACCTTTGGTTTTCATATTTTATTTTTACTTTGAAGAAATCGTTGGGAGGCCTTTTAAAACTGGGCAGCGACACTTGTTTAGGAATACTCGATTTAGGAGGCCAATTTCGGGTTCCATTTCTGTTTTTTGAAAGAGAAGACGGTCCATTGCAAAAGTTGTTTTTGATTCCAAAAGACTTCGTAAACATCATACAAACTCGCTCGCTTGTTTAAAATACCAAAATAACATATAAATCCACCAATCGAACACCAAAACGCTTCGTACAAACTATGAAACTCAAGAACATCTTAAATCATAACCAAGCCTTCAATTCCAATCAATCCAACTCGGAATGACACCAAACATTGCACACAAGTCCCAAAAGACAAAAGGGGCATATTACAAGTCCCGAAACAAAAGTTTAAACTCGATGGCCGCAAAGTCAACCCTTGGTCAAACTTATGAAATTTCTAAGCCTTTAAATTGCTAACTTTAAAGATCCAATTTATCGTAGGAACCTCCAAATTTAATTCCGGGCATACACACAAGTCAAAAATCACCATACGAACCTATTAAAACCATCACAACACTGTTCTGGGTTTGATTTTTCACAAAAGTTAAACTTGATCAATACTTCCAACTTAAGCTTCCAAACTATGAACTAAGTGTTCCAATTCAATCCAAAACCTCCCTGAAACCAAACCAACCATCCCCACAAGTCACATAACCACAAATACACATGTGGAAAGCTTCAAAAGGGGAAACAAGGCTTAAATTCATAAAATGACCGGTCGGGTTGTTACACAATTCAATCTCAAATAATCCAGAACCCATCTGAAACTCACTGAGGCACCTGCGACCCTATCAAATCACACCAACCAGTCCCAAAACATAACACAGGACTACTCGAGGTCTCAAATCACACAAATAATATCAAAACTACAAATCACACCTTAATTCAAACCTAATGAACTAATCAAACTTTCAACTTCCAAAACTCATGTCAAACCACGTCTAACCTACTCGGAATGACCTCAAATGTTGCACACAAGTTCCAAATAACATAGAGAACTTATTCCAACTTCCGAAACATACTCGATAACATCAAAGTCAACTTCTGGTCAAACCTATAAACTTTCCAAACCTTCAAAATTCAAACTTTCGCCAAAAAGAGGCAAATCAACTTAGGAACCACCAAATCAAAATATGGACATACGCTTAAGTTGAAAATCACCATACAAACCTATTGAAAACAGCAAAACACAATTCCAAGGTTATTTACATGGAAGTCAAACCTCGTTTAACACTTACAACTTAAGCTTCCATAAATGGCACTAAGTATTCCAAATCACTCTCGAACCTTTCCGAAGCTAAAGAAGCAACCCACAAGTCATAAAATAGTAAATACACATACAAGAAAACTAATATAGGGGAACGAGACTCTAATACATAAAACGACGGTCTGATCGTTAAAAAAAGTTTGCTTCAACCAATTATGGATTTAGCGACTTCTCTACTTGTAGAACTAATCAATACTAAGGTAAAACATACATAATTCTTGTAAACATGAGGTATTTTGTTTAGTTTAGGAGAAATAAAAAGGAAGATATATGTTATATTTATATTATCTAGTTCAAATCGGGAAAGAATTAATACAAGAAAAAATCTTAATTGAATTCATACTCCTAAATATTTAGGACTTCCTAAATAGTTCAAATAAGGAAATATTTAAACTCAAAATATAAGTTAATTTTAAAGTCCTAAATATAAAATAACTAAATTTTAATTTTGTCTGATTAAATTTATTTTTTGAAGGGCAAAACAAAATTGTTCAATTTATTTACTTGCTGCTAAAAGTCCTTATGTTTAATTTAGTAAAACTATCTTTTCTACTTAAAATTTTTGTGTTGAACATATTGAAATTGTCTGCAAGCTTCATATTTTGCACATTGAAGCAGTCTAAAAACTTCTTAGTTTACCGAACTTATCTAAATTATATTAAAAATGTGAAGCCCTTAAGTCAAAAGTTAAATTACCAAAATACCTTTTTAAATAATTTAAATACTTTACATATAAAAATAATGCCCAAAAATATTAAATTTACTTGAAAAGATATGATCCTTCATATTAGTATCTAATGTTCAAACTAATTTCTAACTAATAGGTGCCTATTGTTTACTTTATTTTCAATCTTTTTTCCTTTTCAAAAAAGAATATAAAATTTATGGTGGCTTTTGAAAATTAGAACATAAAAATATATCTTCAAAAGCTTCACAAATTTCACGACCAAGAATTCCAACAGCGAGACAGTATTGGTGCCTAACATATGCTTAATAGGCTAGCCAATATTAGCTCAACAGTTAATCACTTTTAAAATTTAAAAGCCAAATATTAAGAAATTAAGACTGAAACACTTTGTAATATAATAATTTACGAACGCTGTCTAGTCTAATCGTAGAAACGGTGTCACAAGTACATAAGCTTCTTGAATACATGAGTCTAAAATAAAATACAATTGTCTAAAATGAAATGAATAGTGACATAAATAGGAAGGGGACTTCAGGGTCTGCGAACGCTCTACAGCTCTACCGTAAGTCTCCTGATAAAACTAGTCCAAGTAATCTCTGTTACGCACCGTTTGGACCAACTGTAGGATCTACACAAGAAGTGCAGAACTACATTACAAGTACAATCCACTCCATGTACTCTATAAGTGCCGAGCCTAACCTCGATGAAGTAGTGACGAGGGTATGCCAAGATACTCACTACGAATATGTACGGATATGAGCAGAAACACAATAATGAAATAGGGAAACAACTAAAGAACATGATTCGCAAAATAAGAAATATATAATAGAGGGCCCCTGAATATTGTCACTACTCAGTTTCATAGCACAATAAGGTAACGAAAACCAACAGCCAAGAATAGCCATAACATAACTTCTTTGTTGCGGCGCACAAGCAGATTCACTTATATAATACTAATATTGTTGCAGCGTGCAACCCGATACTCTCTCTCTCTCTCTCTCTCTCTCACACACACACACACACACACAGACATATATATATATATAATAATGACTCGGCCGGTTGTTTTGTGTATTATAACATCATTCCCCTATTTATGGCCTCTTTTATGTTCATTTGTAGTTTTGTAACACGTCGGGGTGGTTGGATTGGTTTCGGGAAAGTCTTGGAGTAAATTGGGACACTTAGTCCCAAAGATGGAAGCTTAAGTTGAAAGAGTTGACTGGAGTTTGACTTTTGTGCAGAAGACCCCGAAATGGTGATTTGATGATTCCAATAGCTTTGTATGATGGTTTTGGACATAGGCGTTTGTCTGAATTTGGATTTGGAGATCCGTAGGTTGATTTGGTGCTTTTTGGCGAACATTGGAAAGTTGAAAGTTTGGAAGGACGATATGTTTGACCAAGCGTTGACTTTGTTTTAATCGTGCTCAGATTTTGGTTCCTGGAGTTGGAATAGGTTTTGTTGTGTTATCTGGGACTTGCATGCAAACATTGGGGTTATTTCGGGTTGGTATGATGTGTTTCACCATGAGTTTTGGAAGTTGGAAGTTCATTAGTTCATTAGGCATGAACTGTGGTGCGATTCATGGTTTTGATGTTGTTTTATATGATTTGAGGCCTCGAGTAGGTTCGTGTTATGTTTTGGGATTGTTTAGAGCGATTGGACGGGGTCCCGAAGGCTTCGGGTGTATCTTGGATGGGTTTCAGACCATTTCATTATGTTTTGCCATGGCAATTATCTTATGTCTTGTTTTCTCCTTCGAGATTGTCATGACCCCAATTTCCCTCGGCATGATGTCGTGATGGCACCTAGTCTCTAAGTCTAGGTAAGCCTAACATACATGCAAAATTTAACTGAAAAAGTGATAAAAACTATAATATAACTCAACAACTAGCCTAAAAGATCTCTGCAACTCAATAGAACAAAACTCCCAAAATTCTAGTGATACAACGTTACAAGCTCTACAAGAGTATAATGAACATCCTTATACAACAATATCTATAAAAAGGGAAAATGAAAGAGAACTATATAGAGGGTGACACCGAGGCCCGCGTACGCCGGCAGGTATACCTTGAAGTCTTCAAATCTGAGCTCGACTCACGGGTGCCTAGGCGGGTAAGAGGTACCCAGATCTGCACAAAACGATGTGCAAAAGCATAGCATGAGTAAACCACACACCTAGTAAGTGCCAAGTCTAACCTCGATAGAGTAATGACGAGGTTAGGTCAACACCCTACTGGAATAAATAAGAAAATTGAACAGGTATATGACAATGTGATAATGTTAAACAACGGAATGAAACAATGAAGAAATTATACCAAGAATAGCTACACTGAACTAAGGCAATAAAGGCATCACAGAAGTGAACAAGGAATAATATGCCAAGAAAACAAAGCAACCAAAACACAAGTGATGTAATAGAAATGTATTATCAAGCATCACTACCAAGGTACTGCCTCATAGTCTCATATCATAATACAAATATTAATCTTTCCGTATATCACCGTGGGAGCCTTGCATTTAGTTTTGAAAATCATTTTTTCGAAATAGCTTCCCGCGTTTTAGCCCACCTTAGCACACCGCGTGGCTTCAAGTAGTTCCCCTACTAGCAACAAGCGTATCAAGCCCACCTTATCTCACCGCATGCATTTCGACCCCAATCCCTATACCACCATATGCGTATCAATATCACAATGTATCACAAATCGCACCATCAGTTCCCAACATCACAACTTGCCAAAGAAGCCAACAATAATAGTGTTTCCACGATAAATAGCCCATGGCTCAAACCGCAATATGCACAAGAGTCTCAACAATATCAACCAAAAGTTCTCCTATTTCTTTGAATATCTTATTGTTGAGCTTGGTATTGACATATAAAGGCCGTAAATCATATTGAGGCAAAGTAATATAGAGGAAAATAACTTCAACTAAACATGTAATGACAATTAGCATGTAAGAGTTAAAACAATTATTAACGATGACAAGTAAAGCATGTGAAGATAGACTAAAGATGATAATGTAACATATTATGACAACTCAATTAAAGGCGTGAAATGAATCTACATAGCTAAAACCGAAGTCAATTACCACATTTCTCCCGTTTACACACTCGTCACCTTGCTTACACGGCTTTCACGTATCACAATTAACACAAAACAATACCAATTCTAAGGAG
>AWOL01S0015430.1:27347-45686 GCA_000715115.1 Nicotiana otophora | reverse complement strand
AAGGGGAAACAAGGCTCAATTACACGAAACGACCGGTCGGTCGTTACATTCTCCCCCTCTTAAAACAAACGTTCATCCTCAAACATGTATAGAGACATACCTGAGGTTCCATAAAGTTGAGTATAATGACTCTGCATGTCATGCTCGGTCGCCCAACTCACCTCCTCGATCGATTGAACTCTCCATTGTACTTTCACTAAAGCAATGTTCTTTGACCTCAACTTCTTTCTGTCCAGGATAGCCACCGACTCCTCAACATAAGTCAAATCCTTGTCCAACTAGACTGAGCTAAAATCTAATAAATATGATGGATCACCATATTAAATCTGGGGCATGGAAACATAGAACACAGGGTGAACTGCTGATAAGCTGGGTGGAACTGCACGTCTGTAGGCCACCTCATCTACTCTCTACTCTCTCAAGGATCTCAAAAGGGCTGATACAGTGAGGGCTCAACATGCCCTTCTTTCTGAACATCATCACACCCTTCATGGGTGAAACTCTGAGTAAAGCCCTCTCACCCAACATGAATTCTACATTACGAGCCCTCTTATCAGCATAACTCTTCTGCTTGGACCGCGCCGTGCAAGCCAATCTGGAATCAACTTCACCTTCTCCAAAGCATCTCAAACCAAATTAGTGCCTAACAACCTAGCCTCCCCAGGCTCAAACCATCCAATTGGAGAACGCAATTGCCTCCCATAAAAGGCCTCATAATGATCCATCTAGGTGCTCGACTAATAGCTGTTGTTGTAGGCAAACTCTGTGAGCGGTAAAACTGATCATATGTACCCCTAAAAACAATAACACATGCACGTAGCATGTCCTCAAAGATCTGAATAGTGCGCTTGGAGTGCCCATTCTTCTAGGGATGTAATGTCGTGCTCAGCTTGATCCGTATGACTAACTCACACTACACAGCTCTCCAGAAGTGCGATGTGAAATGTGTGCGTCGATTGGAGATAATAGACGTTGTCACACCATGAAGATGAACAATCTTCCGAATATAAATTCGAGCCAGCTGATCTGAAAAGTAGGTAGTCATGACCGGAATGAGGTGTGCAAACTTGGACAGTTTGGCCATAATAACCCATACTGCATCATATTTCATCATGGTCCGTGGCAAGGCTACCCCAAAATCTATAGTAATGTGCTCCCACTTTCACTCCGATATCTCTAATCTCTTAGTCAACCCTCCCGATTTCTGATGCTCATACTTCATCTCTTGACAATTCAAACACTGAGAGACATAAGCAACAATATCTTTCTTTATTTTCCCCCACCAATAGTGCTATTTCAAGTCCCGGAACATCTTAGTGATGCTTGGGTGAATGGAATAGCACGAGAGGTGACCCTCATCAAGGATCAAATCTCTCAACCCATCAACATTTGGAACAAAAATCCAACCTTGAAGCTGCATAACACCATCATCACAAATCATAACATCCTTAGAACCACCCTGCTGCACCGTGTCCTTCAACACCATCAAGTGAGGGTCATTAAACTGGCGAGCCTTGATACGCTCTGACAATGATGACTATTCCACAACACAAGCCAGAACTCGGCTAGGCTCCAAACCATCAAATCTCACAAGCTGATTGGCCAAAGCCTGAATATCCGTGGCTAGTGGCCTCTCTACTACAGGTAAATATGCCAAACTTCCCATGCTCTTAGCCTTCCGACTCAATGTATCGGCCAGCATATTGGCCTTCCCCGTTTGATACAATAAGGTAATATCATAGTCTTTCAGCAACTCTAACCATCTCTGCTGTCGCAAATTATGGTCTTTCTACTTGAACAACTATTGGAGACTCTGATGGTCGGTATAGACCTCACATAGAATGTCATATAGATAGTGCTTCCAAATCTTCAGTGCGTGAACAGTGGCTGCGAACTCTAAATCATGCATATGGTAATTCTTCTCATGAACCTTCAGCTTCCTAAACGGGTAGGCAATCACCTCACCGTCTTGCATCAACACCGTGCGAAGGCCAATACACGATGTAAGATCCCGAACCTATAGGCTACAAGAAAATTGGGGCTGTAATCAATGCAGTATAAAGCTTCTGAAAGCGCGCATCACACTCATCGGACCATCTTAAAGGAGCACCCTCTTGGTTTAATCTAGTTAAAGTAGTTGCGAGGAATGCAAAACCCTCCATAAAACGGCGATAATAACCTGCCAAACCCAAGAAGCTCCGAATCTTTCTAGCTGAAGACGGTTTTGTCCAAATCTAAACTACCTAAATCTTCTTTGGATCAACCTTGATCCCCTCACAAGATAACACGTGACCCGAGAACGCCAACTAATCAAGCCAAAACTCACACTGGGAGAATTTAGCATATAGCTTCTTATCCCTCAAACTATGGAGCACGATCCTCAAGTGCTGCTTATGATCCTCATGACTGCGAGAACAAACCAACATATCATCAATGAACACAATGACGAAAAAATCAAGATATGCTTGGAATACACAGTTTATCAAGTACATGGAAGTTGCTAGGGCATTGGTCAGCACGAATGACATCAACAAAAACACATAGTGACCATAGCGAGTTCCAAAAGCCATCTTCGGAATATCTGAATCCTGCATCTTCAGATGGTGATATCCCGACCTCAAGTCAATCTTTGAGAATTTCGGAGCACCCTGAAGCGGATCAAACAAATCATCAATGTGCGGTAGTTGCTACCTTTTCCTGACTGTAACTTTTTTCAGCTGCCTGTAATCAATACACATCCTCATAGAGCCGTCCTTATTCTTCAGAAATAGAACTTGAATACCCCAAGGTGAGACACTCGATCGGATGAAAACCATATCAAGCAACTCCTGAAGTTGTTCCTTTAATTCATTCAACTCTACTGGTGCGATGTGATATGGTACACTAGAGATAGGTTGAGCGCCCGACACCAAGTCAATACCAAAATCGATGTCCCTATCGGGTGGCATGCCTGACAAGTTTGCTGGAAATGCATCTAGGAAATATATCACTATTTGAACTAACTCAACGGTAGGAGTATCAACTCTAACATCCCTAACAAAAGCTAGATATGCAAAGCACCACTTCTCAACCATCAGTTGTGCTTTCAGGAAAGATACCACCCTACTAGGAACATAATCCAATGTACCTCTCCACTCAAACCATGGAAAGTCCGGCATAGCCAATGTCACAATCTTGGCATGACAATCCACAATAACATGATAGGTCAATCCTGGTCTTACAACCCCTGATAGTGACCAAAAATGATCGATACATACGGTCTACCATGATAGAATCTCCCACATGAATAGACACCTAAACACGCGTGCTAAAGAATCACGAGATACATCCAAATATGAAGCAAAGTAACATGACACATTCGAATATATGGAACTCAGATAAAATTAAATTGAACTATCTCTATGACAGACCGGAACAATACCTGTAATGAAAGCATCTAATGGAACAACTTCGGTTATACTCGAAAAAGCATAGCAACAAGCTTGGCCTCCCCTTATGGGAAGACCTCTACCCGCCTAACCTCCCCCCCAACTGGTTGGAGCAGAACCATAGCCTATGAACCTTGTGGACCCTGTGGAAGTGGACCCCTCCTAAGTCTAGGACAGTCCCTCACCATATGCCTAGTATCCCTACACTGGAAACAACGTCTATGCAGGCATGACTGCTAAAATAGAGTTTGACACTGAAGGCACCCTGTGAAGGAGGGCACTCGAAAGCGACTGTGTATAATGGGTGATCTGAGACCTTGGAATAATTATAGCACTACGAGTAGCCTAAAGCGCAGAATGAATTTGTCGACCCATATAACCTCTACAATGACGAGCTCAAACCGTGGTGAGGGAACCGCTAATTCCACTAGAGTCTTGAGGCCTCTTGGCCTCCCTGTCCTCCCTGCCATGGCCTCGCATACGCTATAATCTGCGAGCTACCTCTACAATCTACTAAAAGGGAGTATCATTCTCCAACTCCCGTGCCATACTGAATCTAAGACCATAATTGAGCCCCTTGCTAAATCTGTGGAATCGATCTCTGACTATAGAAACCAAAGCAGGTGAATGGCGGGACAACTTGCTAAACCTCATGGCATGCTTTGTCAACGTCATATGCCCCTGACACAACTTCTCTAACTTTGTGCACCACGTATCCCGGAGAGTTTATAAAATGAATACCCTCTAAAATATATCCGAAAGGTTAGTGCAAATGAGTGGCACTGCATAATCTCTCCTACCCTCATCATAAGCCTTCCACCACCTATATGCTGCCCCAATCAGCCGAAATATAGTAAAAGTGACCCCGCTTACCTCTATAATGCCCATGCTGCGGAGAATACGATGGCATCGGTCTAGAAAACTCTGTGCATCCTCAGAAACTGCGCCAGTGTAAGTAGAAGGATCATACTTCTTGAACCACTCACGCCTCCTCTGCTCCTCCTTTGATGCCTCTGGCCTGACGTAAGGCTGAACCATAATAACAGGTTGTGCTGGCATAACTCCTAGAACCTGGTAAATATGGACCCGCTGCTCTCGAGTACAGGCAGCGGGAATCTAGGCTCCACCCCCAGCCTGGGAAGTAGCTGAAGCAACCGGGATCAATCCCACCATAGCTAAAGTACCAAACATGCTCATGAAATATGCCAATGTCTCGTGGAGTCCAGAGGTAGTAGCAGGTATTTCAGGTGCCTGCTCCCCAACCGGAGCTACTGGTGGCTCCTCAGTCGTTGCTCTAGCAGGTGCTCTAGCTGCATCACGTTCCCTTTCTCAGCCTCTACCTCGACCCCAACCTATCGCTGCTCTAGTTAGGCTCGCGAGTGTCTGCTCAGCTGACTAGTAGTGCGTGGCCTCACATGCGTATTCGTACCGATCGTCAAGACTCTACTAAACTTGCTTGTAACATAGAGCTCTAATACCAATTTGCTACGACCCCAAAGCGCACCTTAGAAATTGTGATGGCACCTAGTCTCTAAGTCTAGGTAAGCCAAACACGTGATAACTTTTAATAGAAATAACTAGCTCAACTAAATAAACATTTAAGTGATGAATGAAATAACATTGCAAAAACGAGGAAATAGTTATATAATCCCCAAAATCGGTAGTGCATAGTCATAAGATATACTGAAATACACTAGAATCTCTAAATACAATACCAGTTTGAGATGATGATAAACAATAGTAAAGATAGTATCAGATGGTGACTCTGAGGCCTGCGAGCATAGTGGCAGGTATACCTTTAAGTCTCTGCAACAAATCACAAACCCTATCTAATGTCCGACATGCTCAGAGGTACTTGGATCTGCACAAAAACATGCAGAATCATAGTATGAGTACACCACAACAATACCCATTAAGTATAAAGACTAACCTCAGCGGAGTAGTGTCACTCCCCGAACTTGCGGAGCATGACCGGCGCTCAACTGAGTTAACCCTGTCGATCAAGCCTACGCTACATCAACCTCTCATAATAACTCATTCATGATTAATCAAAACATAATTAGATCTTGACTTTCATATTGAATACATTTGGCTCAATGACCCATAAACTATATTTTCTTTTTCTCTCGTGATGGGTACCAAGCTTCACAAATATCTGTGAACATAAATACATGACAAAACTCAAAACTTATGTACATGACCCGAAATGTACATGTAGCTTCTATAAAAATAGATACCTAAGTACATAAAATCAACTAGACTCGAATACCCACTAGAATTGTAGCAGGCTCACCACAATCTGCTGCGCAGAAGATCCCTATCAAAGATTCATATCATCCTGTAGAAGTATACCTGCATCCATTAAAATATGCAGCGTCCCCGACAAAAGGGACGTGAGTACATGTGTAATAGTACTTGCATGTAAGGGCAATAGAACAACATATGAAATGATGGTAATTCAAATAAGAGGCATACGAAGTACATCAAGAACTATGAAATATCCCATAGATTATCATTCCAAGTCTCGTTATGCTTACGTCATTTTAAACGTCATTTACGATTAACTGTGCCATATGAACTATGCGTGAAATACATAATATAAAGTAATTGAAGCAACATGTACAAACAAGGCCAATGAAAGTGGCACTTAATGTCTGTGTTAACAATGCGTCTCACTAGACCATCCATATCCCTGTCTTATTTTGNACCTGCGCATTTCATAGACCGTTCACATTATTTACTTACACAATACACTTGTGCGTTTCATAGACCGTTCACAGTGTTTACTTACACAATATACCTGTACGTTTCATAGACCGTTCACAGTATCACCTATACAATACACATGTGCATTTCATGGACCGTTCACAGTGTTTACTTACATAATACACATGTGCGTTTCATAGACCATTCACAGTGTTTACTTACACAATACAAATGCACCTGTGCGTTTTATGGACCATTCACAGTGTTTACTTACAAAATACACCTGTGTATTTCATAGTCCGTCAATAGGATAACATACTACATTATATACCTATGCATTTCATAGATCGTATATAGGGTTCACCTATATCATTATACACCTATGCATTTCATAGCCCTTCCATAGGGTCACATATTACATTACAATACACCTATGCATTTTATAGACCGTCCATAGTGTTCCTTACACAATACACCTATGTGTTTCATAGACCATCCATAGGATGACATATCATATTATACACCTATGTATCTCATAGACCGTCCATAGTGTTCACATATACCATACAATACACCTATGTGTTTCATAGACGATCCATAAGGTTCATTCATATTATACACCTATGCGTTTCATAGACCGTCCAAAGTATTTACTTACATAATACACCTATGCGTTTCATAGACCGTCGAGGATCATAACACATCATTATGAATATGACCATATATAAACCCAAAGAGACATGAGTAACGCTACATTTAAGGTCGTAAGTTCTCGTATCATTGGAACACTTCATATTCATGTTCATAGTCATCATGGAGGAACACAACTCATTACGTTAGCACACGTATGGTAAATCAATAAGTCAATTTCAATGGCAGATGGCCCAAATACATTATCCATAAGATTTATTGTGACTTGGCATAGGACATCTCTCTTCCACTTCATTATATACCCTCTTTTCATCTTAAGGTCATTATCTAAGTTCATGATTCTTGAGGACTTAACATCAAAGTCATTTACATTAATTATTTTAGTACCATACATACTATGGTTGAAACCATAGGGACATACAACACATCGTAATTCTTATTTTGGCAAATGACCACATTTCACGTTCATACCATCACTTACTTGTACTTGCCATGGGTGATCATAGGACATCAAGAACATTTAAAATATTGGGAACACCATAGCCTCTCCTCATGAGGGCGTAGGAGATTATAACACATTGGAAACATAAGTACAAATATATTTATCTCATAACCTTTCACACCATATACCAGTTCATAATTACTTTCAACTACTTATACCATCATTATTTCATTGGCTCCCTTAGCCATACAAATTATTCTTCATTCATGGAATGTGGCCGTATATCATATTCCGCACATTCATTTCTTTACTTTCAAGGATTGTCATCGTAAACATCATCATATAGAGTACTCTTGAAATATCATTCCCCAAAAGGGCAATACAAAATTTCAACTCATGAATATGTAAGAAGACAAAACATATTTGAAATACCTAGCAAGCATATCATTAGTTAGAACAAACACATTTGGACATGACTTGAGTGCATAAGCTTTTGGATAATTCTATTTTCGGTGTCAATATGGAATAGTTGAATCAAGGCTCATTTCATATTATTTCATACATAATTTCGTTTCTTTGGCGCTATTGGCCACAAATATAACTTTCATTCTTTGTACGTTGTCCACACTTTATATCCCCAGCTCACTACTTTCACATTCAAGCATCTTTATAGATTATCGAAAACAAAGAATCTCTAATCCCGACTTTTAGTACACCTATGAGCAATTAAGAGTCTTAAGCACATTGAGACTTCCTACACAATTTGGCATAATCGCCGTCACTTGAAACACTACTTGGAGTCATAACATTTTTATACCCAACTCATGCTTTGAATACATTCCAGAAGGATAACAACTTATGATAAGAGCATCCTGAACACATTTTGAACATATACCTTTCAACACAAAGCTTATTCGGAATAGTTAATTTATAATGAATAACTTGGGACTTACAAGAACATCATGGGATTCAATTCTAGGAGGGAAGTTTAGCCAACATGCCTTGCTTGAGCTTCCCTTAGATTACCATAACGCCCCAACACTTCTAGCAATTCCAATTAACTAGAGATATAACAAAATTGAACCATAATTAGGGAGAGATTAATGGTCTTAGTTCAGTTAAGCATTTCACCAAGCAATATGTGTGAAATTTCCACTACAAGGATCATTTACCTTTTTTAGTTCAACAACCTCCACACCTAAGAACCGTACTTCTTATTACCTACATTTAGTCCAAATCCCGAAATTGTAGGGCTAGGGGTAGAACGTTACCTCTTAGATGAATATCTAGTGATTGGTTTCCTTGATTCTTGAAGATTTGGGCAAGAATGGATGATTAGCATGCTAGGTATTCTCCTTCTCTCTCTAAAATACTCTCACTTCTCTCTAAAAATAAAATTTTTACCTTGCAAAATGACCCCCTAAGGCCTTATATCTAAATTGGGTCGGATAAGAAAATTTCCAAAAATGACCCCCGAAATCAATTTTGTGGTGCAATTATGTGGTAACGGAATTAGTATGAGGCCAGCGGAATGGACACCAAATGGCATGTCAATTATGCGATGCAATTATGCGATAGAAGAATCAATATGTGGCCATCGGAATGGCCATAAAATGATTTTCAATTTCTGGGTCGCCTCTGGTCCATTTCGCGATGACATTTTGCGATAGCATAATCATTCTGCGGCCATTATGCGATGGCATAATCATTATATGGCCAGAAGAATGGCCACAAAAGTATTTGAAAATTTACCAACTTTCGGCTTCACTCTGCGACGGATATACGGTTCGCGGAGTGATTTTGCGGTCGCACCATGGACCGCAGAAATGCCATTTTATGCAACAATTTACCTCTAACTCCCCACTGCATTGTACAACCCAAAAATTTCATACCGTGACTCATTTTCAACGACTTTCAAACACATTAGCCTACTTTGGCACCACGAAACCCCGGGTTATAGGTAATATTTTACGGGACCTTACAAGTAGTAACGAGGTAAGTCAAGACACTTATTAGACAAGGAAAATATGAACAAAATTATAATATAGAGCTAACAGAGAAAAGAATATCAAGATAAGGCTAACAATGTTGAGAACGTTAATATAAGCTATATACGGAAATAGAGGCAACATATAACAACATGAAATAACCATGTGATAAATCCGCAAAATAATCATTATAGAAATAGAAACAAGGGTGAAGCAAAGTAAGGAAAATAAATGGTTGTCTAAATAATCAAGCCATTTCAACATGAGATTTCCAACAAAAATCGCCCCGAGGTGCCACACCTCAAAATCACAAATCACAAGTCATAAATCGTAAATCTTCGTTATATTGCCGCGTGAGTCATACATTGGATGTTTTAAAACATTATTCCCGAAATAGCTTCACGTGATTTAGGCCCCTTATCTCGCCACGTGGCTTCAAGTAATCTCCCTTACTAGCAACACACGTATAAATCCCACCTTATCTCGCTGCATGTGCATCAATATCACCACCCATATACTGCCGCATGCTGCATTACATCACAACACAATAATTAACTCGCACCATACTTGCCCATGTACCACAACATTGGCAAAATAACAATACCAATAACACAACCAACATAGCCAATGGCTCAACAACAATGTATACAAGAGCCTCGACAACAACCTAATGAAACGGAAGAATAAACTCAGCCAAGAAAGATGTTCCATTTAATATTAACTCCCAATTAAATGGAAAAAAGGGTGAACTCAACAATGGGAGATATAGCATGTACTAACCAATTCAATAAAATGCTAGCAAGGATAAAGTCAACAATGAAGGATATAACATGTGATAACAACTTCAAATAAATGCAAATATGAACAAGCTAATATTCTAAAACCGGTCAATGTCAACAAATAAGCCCGTGTACACACTTGTCACTCGTGTAAAAATCTTCCACGTAAATCAAACAATGCAACTTAACCCAAATCCTGCGGGGTAGTTCCTCCACTCAAAGTTAGGCAAGATACTTACCTTAACTAGGCCAAATCATTACTCACAAATGGCCTTTCCTTTAGAATTCACCTCCACACGACTCTAACCTAACCCAAAATGACCTAATAATATCAAATAATGCAAGAGAAACCAATTCTGATAAATAATGTCATAATCTTTACACAATTTCCCAAAAGTCAAAAAAGTAAACCCCGGCACGCCCAGTCATGTCACGACCCCAATTTCCCTTTGTAGGATGTCGTGATGGCACCTAGTCACTAAGACTAGGTAAGCCTAACATACATGCAATATTAACTGAGAATTGATAAAGAACCTTTAAATAACACAACCATTATCATATAAAGAAACTCCGTAACTCAACAGAAACACAACTTTCCAAAATCTAGCGAATATAAGTCACAAGCTATATAAGATGGTACTGAACATCCCTATACATCAGTGTCTATAAAAGGATATGAAAATAAAATAGACTAGATAGAGGGTGACTCCGAGGCCTACGGACGCCGGCATGTATTCCTTGATGTCTCTGAACAGGCTCGTCTCACGGGTGCTTGGACTGGTAGGAGGTATTTGGATCTGCACAAAAATAAGTCCAAAAGCATATCACGAGTACACCACTATGGTACCCAGTTAATGCCAAGCCTAACTTCGGTAGAGTAGTGACAAGGTCAGGTCAAGGCACTACTGGAATAAATAAGAAGCTGGACAAGTATATAACAGTGAAATAATGATAGTAATAGAAATGAGACACTAAAGAAATACACAAAGAATAGCTACACTGAACTAAGGCAAATAATGCATCACGGAAGAAAAACAAGTAATTCTATGACACATAGAAATGCAACATAACACAAGTGATGTAATAGAAAAGTATTAACAATAATCACTACTGAGTACCGCCTCGTAGTCCCAAATCACAAAATATTTCACAATCATTCCTTATCTCAACTCGGATCCTTGCATTTAGTTATGAAAATCATTTTTCTCAAAATAGCATCCCGCGTTTTTGCCCACCTTATCTTACCGCATAGATTCAAGTAGTTCCCATACTAGCAACATGCGTATCAAGCCCATCTTATCTTACTGCATGCGTTTCAACCCCACGCCTTATACCACTGCATGCATATCAATATCACAATGTATCACAAATCGCACCTAAAGTGCCCAATATCACAACTTGCCAAATAAATCAACAATAATGGTGTTTTCGTAATAAATAGCCCGTGGCTTCGCCGCAATATGCACACGAGTCTCACAATAATAACCGGAAGTGAATAACTAACTCAACAAGAATAGTATTCCACAAAGTTAAGAAAGACACTTACCTCGAAACACGCTAACTCAATCCACTAGTAAGCCCTTCACTCGATTACCCAACTCTAGACGACTCGAATCTAACTAAAACAACTTCATACCATAAATATAAACTATAGGAAACTATTTCGAACAATAAAGTTACGGTCTTCACAAAGAAACAAAAAGTTAACACAGGCACGCAACTTGGAACCTGACAAAAATTCCAAAATCCGAACACCTATTCTATAACGAGTCCAACCATACAAGAACTACTCAAATCGCATTTTAAATACCCAAAATTTAGTCTAAGAAGTTTTCACAATTTCTCCCCAAATTTCCAACTCAAATCACTAATTAAATGATACAAATAACAACAGATACGTGTAATATAACCAATATCGAGTTAGAATCTCTTACCCCGATGAATTGCTTGAAAGTGTCTCAAAGGTTCACCACAAACCGAGCTCTCTAGGTAGAAAAATTAATAATGAAATCAAACCCTCGAACTTAACCCTTTTCTGCCCAGCGAATTTGCTTTTGCAGGCAAGGGGTCNTCAACTCGGATCCTTGCATTTAGTTATGAAAATCATTTTTCTCAAAATAGCATCCCGCGTTTTAGCCCACCTTATCTTACCGCATAGATTCAAGTAGTTCCCATACTAGCAACATGCGTATCAAGCCCATCTTATCTTACTGCATGCGTTTCAACCCCACGCCTTATACCACTGCATGCATATCAATATCACAATGTATCACAAATCGCACCTAAAGTGCCCAATATCACAACTTGCCAAATAAATCAACAATAATGGTGTTTTCGTAATAAATAGCCCGTGGCTTCGCCGCAATATGCACACGAGTCTCACAATAATAACCGGAAGTGAATAACTAACTCAACAAGAATAGTATTCCACAAAGTTAAGAAAGACACTTACCTCGAAACACGCTAACTCAATCCACTAGTAAGCCCTTCACTCGATTACCCAACTCTAGACGACTCGAATCTAACTAAAACAACTTCATACCATAAATATAAACTATAGGAAACTATTTCGAACAATAAAGTTACGGTCTTCACAAAGAAACAAAAAGTTAACACAGGCACGCAACTTGGAACCTGACAAAAATTCCAAAATCCGAACACCTATTCTATAACGAGTCCAACCATACAAGAACTACTCAAATCGCATTTTAAATACCCAAAATTTAGTCTAAGAAGTTTTCACAATTTCTCCCCAAATTTCCAACTCAAATCACTAATTAAATGATACAAATAACAACAGATACGTGTAATATAACCAATATCGAGTTAGAATCTCTTACCCCGATGAATTGCTTGAAAGTGTCTCAAAGGTTCACCACAAACCGAGCTCTCTAGGTAGAAAAATTAATAATGAAATCAAACCCTCGAACTTAACCCTTTTCTGCCCAGCGAATTTGCTTTTGCAGGCAAGGGGTCGCATCTGCGATATCGAACATACGAAAAATCCATCGCAGGTGCGGTTCCAACTAATGCACTGAAAGCTCGCACCTACGGAGCCATAAGCATTTATGTGGAAGCGTTTCTGCACAAGCGCATCTGCACAGGGTCTTCCGCTTCTTCAACCCCAGGTGGCTAGCCCATTCCACTTCTGCGATGCATTCCCCGCATCAGCGAGCCTGCTTCCGCGGACAAATGACCGCACCTGCAGTCCTAGCTGGGCAAGGCCAACTTCGCTTTTGCGCCTCGAAGGCCACTTCTGCGGTGCCTCACCTGTGGCCCAAAGTGCGCATGTGCGATTGCACCAAAGATTCAACAATGCCTAAGGTCCAAATATGTTCCTGATTCAATTTGAATCACATATGGGGCCCCCGGGACCCCGTCCGAACATACCAACAAGATACAAAACACATAAAGGACATACTCGAGGTAAACAATCACATCAAACAAAATTAATTCTATGAATCACAACCCAATTCAAGCCAATTGAAACGATGAACTTCCGAATTCCAAAGTTAATGCCGATTCATACCAAAACAACTCCGATTGACTTCAAATTTGGCACACAAGTCATAAATGACTTGACGAACCTAGTCCAACTTCTGGAATCGGAATCCGACCCAGATATCAATAGAGTCAACTCTTTATCAAACTTTCCAACCTTACAAACCTTCAACTTTCTAACTTTCGCCAATTCAAGCCGAAATGACCTACCTTCAAGTCAATATCCGAACACGCTCCTAAGTCCAAAATCAGCATACTGAGCTATTGGAACCGTCAAAACTCCATTCCCGAAGCATCTACACGAAAGTCAAATTACGGTCAACTGTTTCAACTTAAACCTCCAACTTAGGGACTAAGTGTCCCATTTCACTCTAAAACTCACCCAAAACCAAAACCAAACACCCCGGAAAGAAAATAACCACTATATAATACAGAGGAGGCAATAATTAGGGGATCGGGGCTAAAATACTCAGAACGACTGACCGGATCATTACAAGTCAACCGCGGGTTTGCCTAGTCAAAACCCGAGTCCAAGGGTAAATCTCGACTACACAAAACCCCACGAGTCCATATATGTGTTGTAGTTTCAAATCTGAGTCGGATTCGACTCTCAAATCTCAAATGTTTATTTTTCAAAACATATACAAAATCCCCCAAAACTTCTACTAAATTCCTTGTATTAGAGGTTTAATCTCTTAACTAATCATACAGTAAATTTGAATAGATTAAGATCACTTACCAAATTGTTATAAGTAAAAATCCCTCCTAAAACTTGCCTCTTACCGAGTCTAGGGTTCTAAAATATGATAAATGAAGCTAAGTCCCGGATTCTTCAGGTGCAGATGCCGCAAATGCAAACTTGGGTTCGCAAAGCAATAGTGAAATAGGGATCGCAAAGGCAAACCCTAATAGCCCATTCAGATGTCGCAATTGCGACTAAGGCTTCGCAATTGTGATGGTAGCCTACTTTGCAAAAGCGACATAATGGTCACAAATACGACCAAACCCAACTCTACATGGTCTTTGCAAATGTGATAAGGTCGTTGCATCTATGACATCTAGACCTCCCCTGCCCTATTTGCAATTGCAACAACTGCAGCACCAATAACCCGTAAACAGCTCAATCCAATCTGAAACACTTCCGAAACTCACCTGAGCCCTCGGGGCCCTATATAAATTATTCATACAAGTCTAAAGACATCGTACAAACTCTCTCTCACCATCAAAGCACCGAAATAAAATCCAGAAGCACGAATCGGACATCAAAATGCATGAAATTGCACCATGAACTCAAGAATCACTAGAATCACTACCAACCATTCGATTCCTATCAAAGCAACTCGAATGATACCGAATTTGATAGATAAGTTCCAAATGATAAAACAAACCTATTCCAAGTCCCAAAACAAAAATCTGAACCCGATTGGTATAAAGTCAACCTACAATAAAACTTAAGAAATTGCAAAACCTTGAAATTGCCAACATCAGGCTAAACAAGCCAAACTAGGCTAGGAACCTCCGAATTCAATTTCGGGCACATGCCTAATTCGCAAAATAAATATACAAACCTATTGGAACCATCAAAATACCGCTCCAGGGTCGTTTTCACAAGAGTCAAATCTTGATCAATATTTCTAACTTAAGATTCTAGACTAAGAACCAAAAGGGCCAAATCAACCAAAAACATTCCCGAAGAGAAACCTACTATCCCCGCAAGTCATAAATGCACAAATACACTCGCGTGAAACATAAAAAGGGGAAACAAGGCTCAAATAGACAAAAACGGCTGGTCGGGTCATTACAGGTTCACCATTGGCTTGCCCAAGGGTAATGTTGGGAGCCCTCACAGTCCAAAGTGTGACTTGGGTCATAACAATGATTGTATGTTATCAAGTGGGGCATTTTATATAGGAACCTGGAGTGTGCTAAGAGTGTGTGTAGTTGGNCCTGGAGTGTGCTAAGAGTGTGTGTAATTGATGATATCTCTGTGAAATTATTACTTGACATGTATATTTGACATATAGGCATAGCGAAGCATTTTCCTCATGCTAGACGGTAATAGGACATTTGATGACTTGGAATGTATATTGACATTTAGGCGTAGAGATGTATTTTCCTCATGCTAACTTGTAAATTAAAAGGCATATTTGTAATTGAAAGTGTGGAAAAATCACAGTTCTTGAGAAACTCATATTTTTGTGATTCCGTGAAAGATTTTGACTTTAGCTGTTATACTTGTAAAGTATGTCTATTTTTCCCGTATTTGTTATCGAGCTGATACGAAATCCTTTGAGTTATTTACTGTTAATGGCATTATCACATCCTTAATTGTTGCACCCAATTTTGCACGAGTCAAAATAAGATTCAACTTGTGGTTTCCCTGTTGATGATTAAAGAGAGTCGCCACCTAATATTTTAAGGCATACTAAGGTACCTATTTAATTACTAAAGTCATTTCTTTATTAGTTTGCTAACCGATGAGACTTTGGGTAAGGGTTATTGTTCTTCTAAGGGGAAGGTGTTAGGCACCCGCTAAAATCTACCCGAGGTAGCTCCATAGGACTTAGACTAGATTTAAAGGATTAGTTGTCTATATTCTGCTTAACTAGTGTTTAGCGGGTATGACATACTGTATATATATAATTTAGAACTTGTTATTAAAAAAGAGAATGTGTAGTTTTTAAAGGATATAAGCTTATACAAGTCCTGAAGATAATATTTGTATGTATATATGCTTGAAAGAGTTTTGGGGTATTGAACAAATTGTTTATGTTTATAAAACATGTGCGATGGGGGCTAAGTTATAAAAAATGATTTGTATTTAAAGACTGTGGCCATTTATGTTACTCTAATAAGAGCATTGTAAAAATGGGTCTATAATAAACCTTTGGTTTTTATATTTCATTTTTACTTTCAAGAAATCGTTGGGAAGCCTTTTAAAACTGGGCAGCGGCACTTGTATACGAATACTCAGTTTAGAAGGCCAATTTCGCGTTCCATTTATATTTTTTGAAAGAGAAGGCTATCCCTTGCAAAAGCTGTTTTTCATTCCAAAAGACTTCGTAAAAGTTATAAGTACAGATTAATAGTATAAATAACATATGATTAACGAATTAGGATTATCTACTACAAGGTCTAATGTTTCTTTTGGTCCTATATTTTTTAGGCTTGCCTAGATTATCTACATGATTCAAAATATAGAGTAAAATATTCAATCAAATATGGTAACTGCTATATACAGGCGTAAAACAATAATGAACGTAAATAAAGCTGTAGAGAGGAAGTAGTGACTTTGGTTTGGGCCTGAAGAGAGGTAGGCCCAGCAAATAGTAGAAGCGGACATCAGCAAACTTAAGACTTCCAAATGCAGAGGTACAAGACTTGGGCCTCTGTTCATTAAGAAATCGGCAGGCCCAATGGTAATACATGTTCAAAACGAAAGAAAGAAAGAAGGTCATTAGATATGCTACTCTACGCGTAGAATCATACTTGAAATAAACTAGTAAAGTCACAACGAATTATAACAAACAGTAGGAATAATCAAAAACATGAAAATCATACCAATGTGGGTCACATATGGCAAAGTGATTCGTATTGAAAACCTTTTGTTTTCATTAAAGGCTAAACCTAAAGGGAGTAATGAATGTCAATAGGTTAGAGGATAAGGGTTGAATTCCATTCAAGGCCAAGGCACTCTTTGGATCCCTGACACTTCAAAGTTCCCAAGGATCTCAGGGCCCAGGGAAGTGCTTGTGTCAGGGAGAGTAACCCAACCAGGAACTAAACTCTACTCACAAATACCCCTAAGCCCTCACGTTCATTCTTCCCTACAGGTCTAAGTTCTAATGGTATACTTTCAATGCAAACCCCAACATCACAGTGATACCACACCACAAAACTGTATATACATTTCCCATGATAATTAATGCAAAATACCATAGGACTACAACACAGCCTATTCACATTGTTGTAACCACATTTCAAAAGCCAAGTGTATGATTCACTATGAATGCCATTACATGTTGGGTATGATCAAAAGAAATCAACTTCAAGCATACATAGAGACAAGAGCATCATTAGATTTATGTTAGAAAACCAAACACCTGAGATCACATGTTTTAGGAGTAAAGTAAATGCATTTTGGAAAATCCATGCTCACAGATACACTTCGCCATAACAAATTTTAGTTAGATTAATGAAATATTGGTTTTAACTTATGTCTGGTCTTCAGTTGAATTTCTTAGCATCACGACCCAAATCCTAACATGTCGCGTTGGCGCCTAATGTGGTACTAGATAAGCCGACATTTCAAAATATTCCAACACTTTTAACAGAAAATGAGTTTTAGCAGTTTTAAATAATGAAAAATTTTCTTAAACGGGATAGAAAACCCAAAACATAACGCGGAAAATCCCAACATCGGGGTGCCACAGAGTTCAGGAGCATCTAAATATCACAAGTCTTGAGAAAATACAGTTTATGATAGTCCGAAACTAAATACAATAAACGGAAAGATATGGAAGGAGAAACAAGGTCTGTGAACACCGGGCAGCTAACTTCAAATATCCAAAGGATCAACTGCACAGAGAATAAACACCCACCATGTTCTGAAACACCTCGATCTGCACACAAAGTGCAGGGTGTATCGTGAGTACAACAAACTTAGTAAGTAACAAGACTAAATAAAAAACTGAAAGTAGTGACGAGCTTCATAGTTATAGTTCAATTGCAGAAATCCCAATATAAGTAGATAGGCCTTATTTCAAGTCCATCAATTTTAGTCAAATAAGTTAATTGATGTCAAATTCAAGAAAATCAAGATGTACTACCTCTCAAAAAATTCA
>AWOL01S0015430.1:899-27337 GCA_000715115.1 Nicotiana otophora | reverse complement strand
CATGTTTTAGGAGTAAAGTAAATGCATTTTGGAAAATCCATGCTCACAGATACACTTCGCCATAACAAATTTTAGTTAGATTAATGAAATATTGGTTTTAACTTATGTCTGGTCTTCAGTTGAATTTCTTAGCATCACGACCCAAATCCTAACATGTCGCGTTGGCGCCTAATGTGGTACTAGATAAGCCGACATTTCAAAATATTCCAACACTTTTAACAGAAAATGAGTTTTAGCAGTTTTAAATAATGAAAAATTTTCTTAAACGGGATAGAAAACCCAAAACATAACGCGGAAAATCCCAACATCGGGGTGCCACAGAGTTCAGGAGCATCTAAATATCACAAGTCTTGAGAAAATACAGTTTATGATAGTCCGAAACTAAATACAATAAACGGAAAGATATGGAAGGAGAAACAAGGTCTGTGAACACCGGGCAGCTAACTTCAAATATCCAAAGGATCAACTGCACAGAGAATAAACACCCACCATGTTCTGAAACACCTCGATCTGCACACAAAGTGCAGGGTGTATCGTGAGTACAACAAACTTAGTAAGTAACAAGACTAAATAAAAAACTGAAAGTAGTGACGAGCTTCATAGTTATAGTTCAATTGCAGAAATCCCAATATAAGTAGATAGGCCTTATTTCAAGTCCATCAATTTTAGTCAAATAAGTTAATTGATGTCAAATTCAAGAAAATCAAGATGTACTACCTCTCAAAAAATTCAGGATAGTGATATATGGCAGCTAAGTGCAACAATAATAAAATCAAATGCACCCTCTCAGAGCAACAATCAGTCTGCACTCGGCACTCGGCCCTCGCACTCAGTAGGTACTTGCACTCACTAGGGGTGTGTCCAGACTCCAGAGGGGCTCCTTCAGCCCAAGCGCTATAATCTGCACGGACAACTCACATGCTGCACGGACAACTCACGTGCTGCTTGGAAAACTCACGTGCTATAGTACCAATATCAGGATCTGCACGGACAACTCACATACTACAGTGACAACTCACGTGCTATAGTATCAATATATTCACAATCAATCCCTCTGCCTCACTCATTCATCAATCTCTCCAGTCTCTCGGCTCACAACACTTATTCTGAGCAGCCCAAATCGATGATATGAGATGTGACAATATATAATTACATAAACAAAGATATAATATGTAATAATGGATGCGACTAAGTACATGACTGCAATTAAGTAAATAATGCAAAAACAAATAACGATCACAATGGGTCCCAATAATACCAGCATATAGCCTAAACATTATTTTTAGCATCAATTACAGCTCGGGTTCTCTAACATATAGAGTACAACAGAAATGTTCATATAAGATAGCTACGCAATTCCATGAAATCAACTAAATAATAATTACGCAGTGCATACCCACACGCCCATCACCTATCATGTGCTTCACCTCAAAACCAACCAAAACACATAATACGTGGTTTCATACCCTTACAACCAGATTTAGAACTATTACGTATCTTGAGCCGAGCAAATGTCTACTCCAACACACCTTTGCCTTGCTAAACGGTCTATGAATGCCTCGAATCTAGCCACAAATAATTCGATACAATCAACACGAGCTAAAGGAGTCAATTCCATGAGAAAATACTAAGCTTTAAATCAAAACTGAAAAAGCCAAGTCAAAAGTCGGCCCCCGGGCCCACGTCAGGGAACCGGATAAATGTCACAAAATCCAAACTCACATTCAACCACGAGTCCACCCATACCAATATCTTGATCAAAACATCAAAATCTAGCCTAAGAACTTTTCTTCATTTTCTCTAGTTTTCCACCCCAAATTACAAATTTAATGATGAAAGCAAAAGCATAATGATGGAAATTAACCAAAATAGGTAGAATAACTTACCCCAAACACCCACATGAAAATCTCTGCAAAAATAACCTTCCACCGAGCTCCCAAATCAATTCTTCTGTTATGAACTCAAACCCTCATTTTTGAAACTTATAAATCTGCCCAGTTAAGACTTCATCGTGAACGCGACCTTCACCTCGCGTTCGCGTAGCACAATTAAGTCTACTGCCCTAAACCTTCTACGCAAACGCGCTGCTTTGCTGACCCCATACCTCACCAATATGACCTTCCTTCCGCGAATGTGTAGACAAAATACGTGGGGTCCTAGCTGCCTCCTCTCCTTTTCGCTAATGCGTCATCCTTCTTGCGTTCCCGATTCACCCACTGCCCAAACCTTCGCGAACGCGGCCCCCTCTTCACGAATGCAAAGAAAATATCATCACCTGCCACAAGCTACCCTTCGCGAACACAGAAATCCCCTGAAAAACGTGAAGAAGGCAACCGGAACTGGACACCGGCAAATTCTTCAGCGGTTTTCCAAGACCAAAATCGATCCGTTAACCATCTGGAACTTAGCCGAGGCCCTCGGGACCTTAACTAAACATACCATCAAGTCCCAAATCATCATACGAACTTATTCGAGCCCTCAAATAACAACAAACAACATCACAAAACATGAATCTCACATAGATTCAAGCCTAATGAACTCTAAACTTCCAATTTCTACAAACGATGCTGAAACCTATCAAATCACGCTTGATTGACCGCAAATTTTGCACACAAGTCACAAATAACAACACGGACCTACTCCAACTTCCGGAATCAGAACCCGACCCCGATATCAAAAAGTCCACTCTCGGTCAAACATTTCTAAAAATCCAACTTTTGCCATTTCAAGGTTTATTCAATTACGGGCCTCCAAATATCATTCCGGACACGATCCTAAGTATAAAATCACCCAACAAAGCTAACATAACTATTAAAACTCCATTCCGGAGTCGTTTACACCTAAGCCAATATCCGGTACACCTTTTTAACTTAAGCTTCCAACCTTGAGACTAAGTGTCTCAATTTATTCTAAAATTCCTCCAGACCTGAACCGACTACCCCAGCAAGTCACGTAACAGCTATACACAACAAAATGAGCACTAAATGGGGGAACGGACCTACAAATCTTAAAACGACCGACCGGGTCGTTACATCCTCCCCTTCTTAAACAAACGTTCGTCCTCGAACGGGTCTAGTAACGTACCTGGAGCCTCAAATAGGTGTGGATATCTTCTTCGTATCTCCCGCTCGGTCTTCCAAGTAGCCTTCTCAACTGGCTAACCTCTCCACCGCACCTTCACAAAAGCTATGTTCTTTGACCTCAACTTTCGAACCTGCCGATCCAAAATGGTCACCGGCTCCACATCGTAAGTCAAATCACTATCCAACTGGACTGTGCTGAAATCCAAAACATGAGACGGATCACCGTCATACTTCCGGAGCATATAATCATTAAATACTGGATGCATATTTGACAAACTAGGTGGCAACGCAAGCTTGTAAGCCACCTCTTTAATCATCTGAAGTACCTCAAACGGTCCAATATACCAAGTGCTCAACTTGACCTTCTTACCGAACCTCATAACACCCTTCATTGGTGCAACCTTGAGCATAACCTTCTCCCCAACCATGTAAGCAACATCATGGACCTTCCCGTCGGCATAAAACTTCTGTCTAGACTGCGCAGTGCGAAGCCGCTATTTAATCAATTTAACTTTGTCCAAAGCATCCTAACCAAGTCAGTACCCAATAGCCAAGCCTCACCCCGCTCAAACCAACCCACTGGAGATAGACACCGTCTCCCATACAAAACCTCATACGGAGCCATCTAAATGCTTAATTGGTAGCTGTTGTTGTAAGCAAACTCCGCGAGCGAAAAAATCTAATCCCATGAACCCACGAAATCAATGACACAAGCGTATATCGTGTCTTCCAATATCTGCATAGTGCGCTCGGATTGTTCGTCTGTCCAAGGGTGAAATGTTGTACTCAACTCAACCTGGGTGCCCAACTCTCGCTGCACGACTCTATAATAATGTGATGTAAATTGTGTGCCCCGATCTGAAATGATGGACACTTGCACACAGTGAAGGCGAAAAATCTGGCGGATGTAAATCTCAGCCAACCGCTCTGAAGAATGAATAGTCCTAACTGGAATGAAGTGCACAGACTTGGTCAGCCGATCCATAATCACCCAAATAATATCAAACTTTCTCGAAGTCCATGGGAGCCGAAGAACAGAATCCATGGTGATCCGCTCCCATTTCCACTCTGGAATCCCTTGCCTCTGAAGCAATCCACCCGGTCTCGGATGGTCATACTTTACCTGCTGACAGTTAAGGCACCGAGCTACAAACCCCACTATATCCTTCTTTATTCTCCTCCACCAATAGTGCTGCCTTAAGTCTTGGTACATTTTTGCGGCACCCAGATGCATGGAATACCGCAAACTGTGGGCCTTCTCAAGAATTAACTCACATAGCCCAGGCACACATATCTGAACCTGCATCCTCAACACCCCATCATCGCCAATAGTAACTTCTCTGGCATCAGTGTGCTGGACCTTGTCCCTGAGGACAAGAAAATAAGGATCATTACAGTGGCGATCTCTGATGCGATCCGATAAGGAAGACCGAGAAACCACACAAGCCAGAACCCGACTGGGCTCTGAATCATCTAATCTCATAAACTGGTTGGCCAAGGCTGGAACATCTGCTACAAGCAGTCTCTCACCAACATGAATGAACGCAAGGCTACACATACTCACCGCCTTCCTACTCATGGCATCGACTACCACATTGGCCTTCCTGGGATGATACAGAATAGTAATATCACAGTCATTTAGCAGGTCCAACCATCTATGCTATCTCAAATTTAGATTCTTTTATTTTAATAAGTGTCAGAGGCTCCGATGATCTGTAAATACCTCGCAATTCACACCATAGAGATAATTCCTCCAAAACCTCAATGCATGAATAATGGCAGCCAACTCCAAATCATGATCAGGGGAGATCTTCTCATGGGTATTCAACTGGCGTGAAGCATAAGCAATCACCCTACCCTCCTGCATCAAGACACGCCTAATGTCGATCTCAGAAGTATCACAATACACTATATAAGAGCATGATGCTGAAGGTAAAACTAGAACAAGAGTTGTGGTCAAGGCAGTTTTGAGCGTCTGAAAGCTCTCCTCACACTCATCCAACCATCTGAAAGAAGCACCCTTTTGGGCCAATTTGGTGAAGGGCGATGCAATAGATGAGAAACACTACACGAAATGACGATAATAATTGACCAAACCAAGAAAGTCTCCCAAACTGATAGCACCTTCTGAAGCTGTAGATTTGATGCCATCAAAAAAGTTATTGAAAGGATCAGCTACTCCTTGCGCCCCTTCGACAAGTTTACCCTTCAATGCCTGAACCTCATTAATCATAGAATTCGTCAATGAGGGCGACCCAGAAATGTCAATCACCCCAGGCATGATTTGGGTACATTGTCTTCTAACTGGACATACCAATCACTCTTTCTTTTTCGACCTCACTGGCTCGGGCCAAATCGGTCTCGACCCTCTCGGGGACTTCAGCCATTGTCTCTACTACGGCCTCCATAGCTCGAGGAATCTCAGATCCGCATCTTACTCAGGCCACCAGCTTAGAATATTCTTCTTTCTCGGACTCGTCCCTCAACCGATTGAGTGAGTCCGCTGAGAGTTCTCAGGCCCTAGCTCTTTTGGGCTTATGCACCAACCGCTTCCTCGGTCTCTTCTTTTCGGAGTAGGAGGGAATCGAGGGTTTTCTTTTCCCTTATTCTTTGACCAGTTTTGGAGTAGGGGGATTGGCATGTATATCATCATCAGCTGATGGAGGCCTCAGCTCGACGTCCTTTGGTAAACCTGCAAAAACAATACATAACAAAGGGACCGATGATAAAAAGAAATGATATCAGATGTATCTAGGAAAAGCTGTTACCATGATTGTGGGACTTCTGCTGACCTTTCGATAATTCCATCCAAGCCCGCTCGGAATACGACCTATGTGACACAAAGCCCTCCATCCATTCCTTAATTCCAAGAACTGCGTCCGACATCTTGGCCATAGCCGCGACACCAAAAACATCAATGAAGAAAAAGATAAGAAGGAAAATAACGAGATTGAACCTTTGAAGCGAAGCATAACTTATGTTTCATGTTCTATTTCTCATGAAATGGCATGTCTTTGGGAGGGATCAGGTCTAAAGTCTTTACTTGAACAAATCGACTTATCCAACCTCGGTCACGAGCTTCGTCTATACTTGAGAACTGAGCCTTACTAGCCCGACGAGCAAGCTTGATTAGACCCCCTCGATAGAGTCGGGGACTATAGAGGCGCATAAGGTGGTCGAGGGTAAAGGGACATCCCTCGATTTTTCTTACAAAAAGTCAAAGGAGAATCATTATTCTCCAGAAGGAGGGGTGGATCTGGCCAAGAGTCACATCATACCTCTTGCAAAAGGGAATGATGATAGGGTCTAAGGGACCCAACCTGAAAGGATAAGTGTGAACACTTAGAAAACCCTCCACATGGGTAGTGATAGATTCCTTGGGCGAAGGAACCACCACATGCTTATTGACCCAGTTGCAGCCCTCTTTAACCTTGGTAAGGAGATCCTCAGTGATTGAGCATATGTATCTCGAGACCAGCTCACATCGGCCCGGTACCGAGGAGGTCTTTTCAATCTTAAAATCGGTAAAAGTGGGGCACCTTGCCAGAATAAATTCCTCAAGGTGAGGCTCCGCCGCACCCCCGCCATCGGTGGGTCGTGATGAATAAGTTGCCTCCTTTTGCAGTACGGTCTTAGAAGTTTCCTCCATTGAAGAACTTGAGGAAAGAGAATTAAGATGGTATGCGGTTTGATGAAAGTTTAAGAAATTTGGGTGCAAGAGTTGCAAAGCAAAGGGATGTTTTAAGGAAAAACAAGAATAGGTGGAGCTTTGAGCGTAAAGTTTGAATGAAGAAATACTAGATACTTATAGCTTGATGGTGACGGTTCAGAAATGGTAGTGGCCGACCTGTGACTGATAGGCATTTAATGCCTTGATAACTGGATTGACGGGACATTTCAATATCTATTTTATTGCTTATGTTATAGTCAGGTTCGTCGCTTACATCATGGCCCATCGAGATAGGATTCGGAAATTCATGTCGTTTCTCGTCATTTTCTCTCTGAGAAACGAGGGGACTGTCTTGTATATGGCCAAAACCGGGCTAGCCCCTTAATCAACTAATCGAGACTACCATATGATAGATTAAGGTCCGACCTTATGTCATATCGAACCGAGGTGTGAAATTATATCGCCAAGCTCGAGACCTGGACTGAACAAAGTCGAGATCAGGTGAGATCGAGGGAAACTTGCTGAGTCGGATAACACAAAGGTGAAATATCTGCGATCGAGCATAGATCACGATGGAGATATCGACATGTAACAAGGATAAGCCGATTAATTAGCTAATCAGGAGATTTCTTACTTCATTTAGAACTGTATCAAGAGTAGGACCCCCCTACTTTATCAAAGGCTACACCTGCAAACTGTGCCCACAAATTCTTTTGGCAACACTTTACATGGAAGTTTGATCCAACTAGATGTCATTACTTAATTGATACTCTTAGCTTGGATTTTCTAAATTTATTTTTTATGCACATCAACTATGAGACTTTTTGGATCGCGTAATCATGTATTTAATTTATTTAATGCTTTCATTTATTTACACCCCTCCAACCTTATAGTACTCATATGATATTATCTATTTGGAGCTGACATAGAGATACAATATTTTCACATTATTAGCAGGCTATAACAAACAGTGCATCTTTGTTTGTCTCAAATTGCAGTCTCGAAAGGCAAAACTATTGAAGAGAACAAAGAAAATACAAATGGGGAACTTAAGGTGCAGAAACATTCAGAAGTCTCTACTGGTCTGAACAAGAAAAACTCACATGCCCCATAGATTAATGGGGAAGTCAAGCTTACAAAATGAGTTACAAAATTAGAAGATGATGTGAAGGGTGTTAAACCCGCCATGTATCAGAAAAAAAAACCTGTAGCTAAGGGGAGTAAATGGGTTTTTTAGTAGATAATAGTTTCAATTGTTTAATGTGTTTAAAACATTTTCATGATACATATATTAAAACTTGTTAAGTTCATTGCTAGGATGCATGTTTGAGAAATTTTCTTTATAGTTAATGTAGTACATAATATATCTATATACTTTTGAAGTTCATAGAAAGTGTACTCATTTGAATTCTTTTTTTTTGTTATTTGTTAGTTGATGTAGTTCTTGAGATTTTCATACTCTTGCAATGATCTTAAAATATATGAATATGGTATGCGTGGTAATAAATGTGATTATTAGATATATCTAAATTTGTAATTTTATAACAAAGACAACACTTTATAAGGGTAATTGCAGAAGGCTACACAAGAAAAGCATGGCATATAAGGTATCAAAGGCACGCTTTAGAAGTGTTGTTGTAGGACATGCAAAGTGTTCCTAGAAGGATATGCACGAAGCATGACCTTTGTATCATATAGGCCACACTTTTGAAGTGTGGCTTCTCAAGCAACACTTAAAAGTATGGCCTTAGAGAAACGGTTACGCTAATTTGGGCCACCCATAAAAAGCTTTGCCTGAAGATGAAAAGTGTGGCCTTTTGTAATGACCCGGCCATTCGTTTTGAGAGTAATAGCCCCGATTCTCTATTTACTGATTCCCGCATATCTTTTTCTGCTTATGTTACTTGCCGGGAGGTTTTGTTTGTGGTTTCAGAGTGAATTGGGAAACTTAGTCCCTAAAACGGAAGCTTAAGTTCTAAGATTTTGAACGTAGTTGGAACTATATAAACACGACTCCGGAATAGATTTTCGTCGGTTCCGTTAGCTCTGTTGGGTGATTTTTGACTTAGGAGCATGTCCGGACTCTATTTCGGAGGCCTGTAGCTAAATTAGGCTTGAAATGGCGAAAGTTGATTTTTTGGGATGTTTGACCAGAAGTGAACTTTTTGATATCGGGGTCAAATTCCGATTCCGGAAGTTGGAGTAGGTTCGTAATGTCGAATATGACTTGTGTGAAAAATATAAGGTCAATCAGACATGATTTGATAGGTTTCGGCATCAGTTATAGAAGTTTGACGTTTCGAAGTTCATTAAGTTTGAATTGGAGGATGCTATGTATTTTTAGCATTGTTTGATGTGACTTGAGGGCTCGACTAAGTTTGTATGGTGTTTTTAGACTTGTTTGTATATTTGGTTGAGGTCCCGGGGGCCTCGGGTGAGTTTCGAATGCTTAACGGATCAAAATTTGGACTTGTATAGCTGCTGCAGTTTTTCAACTTCTGGTGTCATCGCACCTACGGTGGGGTTGGCCGCATGTGCGAACTGAGGATCACAGAAGAAGAATTGGGGAGCCCATGCTGGGTTCACAGGTGCAGAAATATTTACGCAGAAGTAGCCTCGCTTCTGCGGTGGGAAGGTGCGTAGGAGCGCTGAGGTCGCAGGAGCGCATCCGCAGGTGTGGCCCTCATATCGTAGATGTCGATCCAGAGGACTTATGTCAAGTTTGCACCTGTGATGGAATTTCCGTAGGTACGGCATTGCAGGTGCGACTGGAAGCCCGGAGATGCGAAATCGCTGGGTGGAAAAGCGCCAAGTTTGAGAGTTTTATCCCATTTTCAATTTTAGGACTTTGAGAGCTCGAATTGAGGCGATAATTTAAGTTTTTTTCAGAGAGAACTTTGGGGTAATGATTCTTAACTTGTTTATGGTTATATTCCATTAATCTATAGTTTTTTTCATCATTTAATTAAGGATTTTGGTTGAGAAATGTGGGGAAAAAGGTTGGAAGTTCTTTAACTATGTTTTGAGTTTTGATTCGGATTTGAATATTTTTTGTACGAGTGAACTCGTGAGTTAATGAGTGTTCATATTTTGTAACTTTTACTGGATTTCGAGATAAGGGCCCAGGTCGACTTTTTAGGGCGATTTTTGATTGTTTTTTAAAAGTATTGATTTCATTAATTAGATAAGTCTATTATAGTTGTATTTATGATATGCAATTGTGTTTGGCTAGATTTGGACCACTCGGAGTTGGATAATCGAGGAAAAGGCATTCTTACGTATTGATTGAGCTTGATTCGAGGTAAGTATCTTGCCTAACCTTGTGTGGGGGAAATCCCCTTAGGATTTGGTACTGTTGTAATATCTGAGCGCCGTGTATGTGAGGTGACGAGTGCGTACACGGGCTATTTGTTGTGAAACCCGATTTGTTTTACTGAGTAGTAACCTGTTTTCATCTTAATTGAGTTATACCAATATGTGTAGTTATCCTGCTTAGTCTAATATCGCATGTCTACGTGCGTTAACTGCTTATTTTAACTCTGTGCACCATGCCTAGTTGATTTGTTGTTTCTCCTTGATTTTATTAGTCGTAACTATAGGATTGTTGCTGTAACTATTGTATTTATCGGTTTGAGCTATGTGTTCACTTTTGAGACTACGAGGCGGTACCTCGGGAGTTCTCCCAGCCCATTTACTTTTGAGACTATGAGGTGGTACCTCGGGAGTTCTCCCTATATATTTACTTTTGAAACTACGAGGCGGTCCCTCGGGCGTTCTCCCTGCACATTTACTTTTGAGACTCTGAGGCGGTACCTTGATAGTTCTCCCTGCATATTTACTTTTTGGACTACCAGACGGTATCTCGGGAGATCCCATGTTGATTATTCACTTTTGGGATTACGAGACGGTAACTCGGGAGTGCCCCTGTTGTTATCACATTATGCTGTATTGTTATTGCTTTGTGAATACTTTCTGTTAACCTCTCCTTTCTACTTCATTTTATTATATCATCTATCTTATTATTATATCCTAGTAGGTCCCAGACCTGACCTCGTCACTATTCTACCGAGGTTCGGCTTGACACTTACTGGGTATCGTTGTGGTGTACTCATGCTACTCTTCTGAACATGTTTTGTGTGCAGATCTAGGTGCTTCTTATCAGTCCGGCTACTAGCTGAGAGTGCTTGCTGTTGTACAGAGACTTCAATGTACATTTGTCACATTCATAGACCTCAGAGTCCCCTTCTATTCTCTATTATGTCATTTACCTTCCGTACTTCTTTTATTAGACTCTGGTGTATAGAGATACTAGTTTCCTTATGTATCTTGTGATTTATGATGTTTCGGGTTTTGGGAATACTATGTATTACTAGAGTTTTGGTTATTGTACATGCCGAGCCACATTGTTACTTCCATTTTGTTATCACGATGTCTTACAGAGTGAGAATTGGGTTGTGAAAAGTTGGTATCAGAACTTTAGGTTCATAGGTGTTGTGAGTCACAAGCCGGTTTATTAGAGTCTCGCGGATCGGTACGGAGACGTCTGTAGTTATCTTCGGGAGGCTATGGAATTGTTAGGAAAAACTACACTTCTTTGATTCTTCGTCGAGCGAAAATTGTTGACTTCAAAATTCTAAACTTTTGTATTCTATTATCTTGCAGATGGAGAGGACACGTATAGGTGGATCTGATGACCAGGCACGCGGTGCAGTCAGAGCACCCGCACGAGATGCTACATAGGAGCCCCTAGTAGCTTCAGCTAGAGGGCAGATATCTGAGATCCCTGTTGCTGCACCCGCCCTCCAGGAGACTTTAGCCCAGATTTTGAGCATCTTCAGCACCTTAGCTCAGGCTGGATTGATTCCACTTGCTCCTGCCCTATCTCAGGTCGGTGGAGAAGCACAGACTCCCGTCACTGGTACTCCAAAGCAGCGGGTTCAGTTAGACCAGGTTCCAAAGATTATACCGATGCAACCAGTAGCTCCAGCTCAGCCCAAGATTAGGGTAGCAGTTTCTGAGGCAGAGCAACTCAGACTTGAGAGATACAAGAAGTACCACCCTCTTACCTACATTGGATTGGTGTGAGAGGATTCCTAGGGTTTTCTGGAGGATTGTCACTGTATTCTTCGTACTATGGGCATAGTGGAGTTGAGTGGGGTGTCTTTTACTACATTCCAGTTCAGCAGAGCAGCCTATCAGTTGTGGCATGCTTATCAGTTGGGTATTCTGGCTGAGGCAGCTTCGCTTACATGGACTCAATTCTCGAACATGTTCTAGAGGGATTTTGAGCAGTTGCGCGGAGTTTCAGAGATGCATGGCGCGCGGAGTTTAAGCAGTTGCGCCGGGGTGCACTTTGTTAGAGTATGTAGTTTGCTTAAGTTATTTGGCCCGACATGCACCAGTCTTGGTTGCTACAGTTTAAGAAAGGGTTCGTCGGTTTATCGCGGGACTCCACCCCAGTATCAGTCTTATCATGGCTCGGGAGTTAGAGATGGATATTTCTTACCAGCATTTGTGAGTATTGCTTGGAGAATGGAGGGAATGCTTGCTCGGGAGAAAGAGGAGAGGGAGGCCGAGAGGTCTCGACAGTTTGGCACTTATAGTTGTACTCGTGACCCAGCTATAGTTCGTCATGGTAGGGGTTATGTGAGTCGCCCCGTCCATTCAGCACTTCCAGCCGCCAGTGGTATTCCGGCCCCT
Organism: Nicotiana otophora; assembly: GCA_000715115.1. NCBI lineage: Eukaryota > Viridiplantae > Streptophyta > Magnoliopsida > Solanales > Solanaceae > Nicotiana > Nicotiana otophora. Next base: position 14,884 of record AWOL01S0015430.1, on the reverse strand, counting down.
TTTAGTCCCTAGGATCCTTATTATGCACCGCTAATATCTAGTGCGCCTCCTACACGGGGTGCTTTTAGCAGTCAGTCCAGCAGACCTGGCCCGAGCCAATCACAATAGCCACACCCTCCAAGATCTTGTTTTGGGTGTGGCGACACTCTCCGTATAGTGAGGGATTTCCCTAGACTTAGGAGGGATGCACCTCCATAGATTTCCCAGGCACATCGTGTTCCACCGGGTCCTCAGGCTATGATTACAACACCAGCTACTACCGCACCTGCTCAGCCAGCTCGAAGTGGAGGTTGGGGAGATCGAGGTCGCCCTAGAGTGGGAGGCCAGGCCAGATATTATGCTCTTCCCACTCGTACAAAGGCAGTTGCTTCTGACTCTCTCATTACAGGTATTGTTCCGGTTTATCATAGAGATGCGTCAGTGTTATTTGATCCAGGCACCACTTGTTCCTATGTGTCCTCTTATTTTGCCCTATTTTTGGGTGTATCTCGTGATTTGGGCTCATGGTGTATGGCATGACTGAAACTGTGTTAAGTGAACCTTTATCCTTATTCGAGGACGAATGATCTTAAGTGGGGGAGGATGTAAGGACCCGTAAAAAGTTTAACCAAAAACTTGGAGTTTCGTGGTGCCAAGTTAGATTCCTACGTTATTATAGTAGAAATTCTTCTACTATAAGTTTGCGAGCCGCGGTTTGGACTTTTTGGATTGAACAGTACCCTACGGACTGAGAGGAAAATATTTCGCAGAAGAACGCATTTCTGCGGCCCATTATGCGGCCGCATAATCACTCTGCGGACCGCATAATGGCCGCAGAGTGAAGCAGTACGTTGGCCAGTTTGAGGTCAACTTTGTGGTCGATTATGCGACCGCATAACCACTATGCGGACCGCATGTCGATCGCATAATCCCTTTTGGGTTTTTGCAGAGGGAGTTCTGCGGTGCATTATGCGACCACAGAACGAGTATGCGGACCGCATACTGGTCGCATACCTGAGCCATATGTTCAAGCCCCTGAGGGCCATTTCTGCGGTCACTTTCCAGACCGCATAACCGTTATGCGGTCGTATATGCGACCGTAGACCTGTGTCGGGGCACCCATTTTCTTAATTTAAAACCCAACCCCCATTCCGTTAAAACACCCCCTTTAGTCTATTTTTAGCTTGTTTTCTGATTCTATAGAGTGAGAGAGGGAGCCTTAGAGTCAGAAAGTAACCCTCATCAATTATTCTTCAATTCTTGCTTGAAACTTTGAAGATTATCAAGGAAAGCAATCTAGGCCTCCATCCTAGAGGTAAGAATCTATACCCTAGCCCTAAACTTTTGAAACTTATACTGAAAATGAGTAATTAATAAGATGGTCCATGGGTATGAGGGTTGTTTATCTTGCATGCATGTGTGGTAAAAAGAGTGTGGAAAAGGGAACTAGAACTATGAATGTTTTCCTAATTTTAGGTTCAATTTGTATATTGCAAAAATAGATTGAGGTTGCTAAGGGTTCCGGATAATTGTCGAGTCTAAAGAAGCGCAATTGAGGTATGTATGGCTAACTCTCTTCTTCCTAGAATCAAACTCCTGGTGTCCAAATATTTGGTATAAGTTCCGACTTGATCATACTAGAATTGTTTGCCTTAGTGTGTTGGATTGGAAGATTTATGTTTCCTAATTGTTTTAGATGTTTATCATGTCATCATGCTATTTGAGAACGTGACTATGATTTTCCAAGATCCTTCCCTTATGTGTGAGATGCCTTATGTGATGTTACTTATCGACACGAATGATGATGTTATTTGAACAAATAAAAAGGAAAAGGCTTGAATTGTAAAATGTGCCCAAGTGCCAAGAACTACTTAATAAATGAGGTTGTTTGTGCCATGTAATGAAGATGGGAAAGAAATGTGAATTGAGTGGACAGTTGAAAGAGTTAAGTCTCAAGTGAGATGGCTTAGCCGATCAGGCCGAGATCAGACGCCATGTTGTACACATGGTGGCATTTGTATTGGAATCATTGAATTACATTGTGGATGTGGATATGTCTCATTTGAGATGGCTTAGCCAGTCGGGCTGAGACCGGATTCCGTGTAAAAACACGGTGGCATTGTGAGTTTTGGCTTGGCACTAAAGATTATTAATCTAAAAAGATTGAAAGATTGAATTGGAAACTACGTGATCCTTGCTTGGTGTTTTCTTTGTATTTCTATGAAGTACTTATCGATTATTATGACTGCCTTCTCTTTGTTTCACTGTTCACTCTACTAAGATTAGTGTTTGCCTTACATACCAGTACTATTTGACAGTACTAACGTCCCTTTTGCCGGGGGTGCTACATCTTTGAATGGATGTAGGTGGTTCCATCGCAGATAGTGGCGCTCTCTTTCTCTCCTAAAAGCAGTTTTGGTGAGCCCCATTTCTCCCAGGGGTCATGTAGTCCTTCTTCTTTATAAGTTTTTATATTTTGATGTATAGTCGGGGCCTTGTTGCCGGCATTGTCATGTTGCTCTTTTGTACCCTTAGAGGCTCCGTAGACGTTTATGTGGGTCATGTATGTATGTTGGGGTGGTCGTTGGACCGACTTGTATTTTGAAATTTTAACTATGGCATAATGCATAAAATGAAAAAAGAAATGAACTAGCAACATTTATACACTTATATAACTGATATCTCCCCTGTTTTACAAATGGTGACGCATTCCCTTTTTGAATCATGAATGAGTCGGGTAGAAAAGGTTTACTAGGCTTGCTCAACCGGGTTCACTCGGTTGAGCGTCGGTCGCGCTCCCCGGGGTTGGGGCGTGACAATTATGCGACCGTATAACCAGTCTGCAGTGCATTATGTGACCGCAAAATAGGTCTGCGGGCCGCATAGTGACCGTAGAGCCGGTCAGTTCCTTTCCAGTTTTGGCACCCAGATTATGTGGCCGATATGCAGACCGCATAACCTGTTCCGTGGCTTCATTTTTGGGGTTTTTAAACCCGACCCTTCTTCATTAAAACATATGCCACAGCTCATTTTGAGCACATTTATGATATTTTAGAGTGAGAGAGAGAGTTCTTAGAGTGGGGGAGCAACATTTGACATACTATCCAACACTTCTTGCTCAATCATTGAGGATTAACAAAGGAAGTCTTCACCCTAAAGGTAAGAATCTATGTCCTAGCTCTCAATTTCCAAAATTTACAAAAATGGGATAATTAGAGAGACAATTATTGGGTGTGGGGGTGGTTGTCTTCCAAGCATGTATCCTTGAAGTATATGGGAAGGTTCTGAGCTAATAATGGTAGGGAATGGGTTGGGGAATGATGTAATCTTCCACAAAAAGGGGCTTAAAACACTAATGGACACCTAGTGTTTGACAATATGCTCAAATGAGCTAAAATCATGATCATCTTCCTAATTTTGGTCCAAATTGTTATATTTCAAAAATAGATTGAAGTTGCTAAGAATTCCAGATCATTTTAGAGTTTGATAAGCTCAATTGAGGTATGTTGGCTAAACCCCCTTCTTCATAGAATCGAATCCCATGGTGTTCATGTAATTGGTGTAAGTCCTTGATCATTATCGAATTGGCTATTCCTAATGTGGTTGTGTTGAATGTTGTATGTTCAATATTTATTCTAACTTCTTTATCATGTCATCTTGCCCTTTGAGGATATGTTCCAAATGTGGAATATGTGTTAGAAATGTTAAGAGATCATGTCAAGATCGAAATAAAGGTTGTTATGCCAAATTGTATGAAAAGCCTCTATGTTCCTAAGATTCCCAAAGTCATCAGATGTGAATTTAATGTCTTGAATGGGAAGCCTTATTGTTGTTGATAATGATAATGATATTTGAATGTGGAAAAGAGAACTGGAACTATGAAATACGGCCAAGTTCCAAGAATGACTTTGTAATTTTTATCACTAGTGCCAATAAGTCGAAAACATATGAAAGAAGTATGACGTGAGATGATTGACTGATAAAGGTAACGTCTTGGGTGAGACGGCCTAGCCGATCAGGCTGTGAGCGGATGCCATGCCGCACACATTGTGGTATTGTGCTAGAAATTATGATGAAATTGTGGTTAAGGTTGATGTCTCAAGTGAGACAACCTAGCCAATCGGATCGTGATCAAACTCCATGTGAGAATACGGTGGCATTGTGAATTGTGGTATATCTGCTCTAAAGATCAATGAACCTAATAACATGGAAATAGACTTGAAAACTTATGTAATCTTTACCTTGATGTTTTAATATTATTTTAAGCTCTTATTAAATTCTTGATTGTTCCTCTTGTATTATTACATACTTGTGCTATTCAACGGTACTAATGTCCCTTTTGTCGGGCGTGCTGCAACTTTAAATAGATGCAGGTGGTTACATAGCAGGCAGTGTCGATCTGCGATAGTGGCACATCCTCTTCCCAGCAGACTTGGTGAGCCCCACTTCATCTCGGGGTCACGTACTATATCTTTTGCTCAGATATTATCTCGTCTCAAGGTATAGCTGGGGCCTTGTCGCCGCCACTATCATAGACTCGTTTGTATTGTTTAGACATACATAGACACTATGTGGGTTGTACATGGGTGCTAGAAAAGTCAAAAAAGTTATGTTGTGTATTTTGGGACTTAATAGTGTAGTAACTAATGAAACGATTTAATGTTGTATGTATGAATTTCCTACTGTCAAATTAATGAAATAGTATCTTCTCTTGATCATAGGTGAGTTGGGTAGAAAGTATCTAACATGCTTTCTCAATCGGGTTCACTCGGTTGAGCATCGGTCGCGCTTCTCGGGGTTGGGGCGTGAAACTCAATACTTTCTTTTGACTTATACGGGAGTCTTCGACGGCTGTATGATTGTCATCATATATGTTGCATGGATAATACTCCGACATCTTAAGTGTGTTCATAACGTAACTAACTCTGGATCACTGATCAAATAATTTCTTTAGTTCCTTCTCATCTTTCTTTAAATGTAATCTATTACTTTTCCTGGTCTTTCTGCCCCCTTATTGCATGCATACTTAGCTTATCTTACTTCCCATGCAAGCCAGAATTTTCGTGCAACTCATATCATCTCGAATATTACTTTTGATTTTACTTCTCGTTCATTAGCCACGGTAGGTTCCACTTTCTTCTCGAATGCATACAATATTGTAGTGAGACTATTTTTACATGACCATTTCTCCTTCAAGTTACCATGTTTAGGTTGAGGATTTCTTCCTTGTGTCCTCAGCTAGTCTTTCATTGTAGTACTTAGGGAGGACCCTTTGACTCTTGTAAAGCAGCGAGCTTATTACATCGTATACTCGATGAAATGTTTGATTTCCTTCCTCGCTTATAATTATCCGTAGTTACTTACCTCCACGCCCTTATGCTTGTAGGGTTGCTCCTAAACTTCTATTTTGACAGGCTTCCCATTGGCACTCTCTTTTATTTTTGTAACACTCATACGGTACCTTTATATACCCCAACTCCTATCTGAAATATTTTTTTTCCAACAATTGCGTTCTCGTAACTACGAGACTGAATTCCCTTTGCTGGGCTTCAATACATTTATCTTGCACGATCTGTTGATTTATTTGTATCCTCTTGTCTAGCCATAACTAGACTCTTCCTGAATCAACTACTAACTACTCATTGGTGCATTTTCATATCAATATTCCGCGTAATTGTTCTTGGGTTATTTTCTTTGTTTTAATTTACGTCTCGCACTGGCTCCTTCTTTATCAATAACATCTCGGGCCGGAACCCTTACTTCCTCTCCTTGACATCGTGTTTGCTTAATGTTCTGGAATCGTAGCATATATGTAGGATTTGAATAAATGCAATCTCATTCCCTTTTCATTTTTATTGCATTATTCCTTTACCACTCCATAGTTACTAGAACCACTTAATTCTGACTTAATCTCACATCACTCCATATTCCCCCCTTTAGGGGAGTACTAAGAGTTAGTGCTATAATAATCTACGTATTTATATTTTACCTCTTCATCTTTGGCATCTTTTCACATCATCGATGACCCTTACTTTCATTGCGAAAATCCTTTTGTACCAAGGATAACAAAATTCCTAACTAACGAGGGTGACACTTAGTGTAACTGGCACACATAGTCCCTTAAGCTTAACTTTGCTCACATTGCTTGCTTTAGGGAAGTGTCTTCCTGAATGACCTTTAAAGGTTATTCTTCTGTCGTCCATTCTATTATCATCGGAACGTAATCTCTGAAATTCTCATGATGCCGACTATTATCAAATTACTCAGTCCCTAATTCATGTTTAGTTTACCTTGTTCACCAGCCCATACTGATTTGTATTACTCTGGGGTCTAACTTTTCCTTCTGGTAATCACGCTAGAGTCATGAACTTATTTCTTTGCCCAAATTGTAATATTGATAATCTTCGTTAACTGGGTATCTCGTACCCTCCTTTACCTTGCTTCTTTTGCTTGCTGAAACTTGTATCTACCTTCCGATTCTCTTATTCCTTTTTACCATACGAGTGGATAGATATTTTTGCCTTAGGGATCCTTATCAAGAAGCTTACACGTCTTAGTACACACATGTTCTGCTGAAGACCTCACATTTATTCATCATAACGATGATGCAAATTTGAGTTCCTCTGACTCAACTATTCCACAACCACATGCAATCTCTTACCAAAAGCCTCTATGTGCCTAAGATTCCCAAAGTGATCATATGTGAATTTATTATCTTGAATGGGAAGCCTTATTGTTGTTTATAATGATAATGATATTTGAATGTGGAAAAGGGAACTGGAACTATGAAATACGGCCAAGTGCCAAGAATGAATTTGTAATTGTTATCACTAGTGCCAATGAATGGAAAGGATATGAAAGAAGCATGATGTGAGATGATTGACTGAAAAAGGTAACGTCTTGGGTGAGACGGCCTAGCCGATCAGGCCGTGATCGGATGCCATGCCGCGCACATGGTGGTATTGTGCTGGAAATTATGATGGAATTGTTGTTATGGTTGATGTCTCAAGTGAGACAACCTAGCCAATCGGGTCGTGATCAGACTCCGTGTAAGAATACGGTGGCATTGTGAATTGTGGTATATCGGCTCTAAAGATCACCGAACCTAATAACATGGAAATTGACTTGAAAATTTATGTGATCTTTACCTTGATGTTTTAATATTATTTGAAGCTCTTATTGAATTCTTGACTGTTCCTCTTGTATTATTACATACTAGTGCTATTCGACGGGACTAACGTCCCTTTTGCCGGGAGTGCTACATCTTTATATAGATGCTGGTGGTTACATAGCAGGCAGTGTTGATCAGCGATAGTGGCACATCCTCTTCCCAGCAGACTTGGTGAGCCCCACTACATCCCGGGGTTATGTACTATATCTTTGCTCAGATATTATCACGTCTAAAGAAATAGCCGGGGCCTTATCGCAGACACTATCATTGACTCTTTTGTATCTTATAGATGCTGCGTAGACACTATGTGAGTTGTAAATGGGTGCTAGAAAAGTCAAACAAGTTATGTTGTGTATTTTGAGACTTAATAGTGTAGTAACTAATGAAACGATTTAATGTTATATGTATGAATCACATCAATCTGTTAAATTAATGAAATAGTGTCTTCTCTTGATCATGGGTGAGTTGGGTAGAAAGTATCTAACAGGCTTTCTCGATCGGGTTCACTCGGTTGAGCATCGGTTGCGCTTCTCGGGGTTAGGGCGTGACACTCAATACTTTCTTTCAACTTATACCGGAGTCTTCTACAGCTGTATGATTGTCAACATATATGCTGCATGGATAATACTCCGACATCTTAAGTGTGTTCATAACATAACTAACTCTGGATCATTGATCAAATAATTCCTTTCGTTCCTTCTCATCTTTCTTTAAGCGTAAGCTATTACTTTTCCTGGTCTTTCTGCCCCCTTGTTGCGTGCATACTTAGCTTATCTTGGTTCCCACGCATACCAGAATTTTTGTACAACTCATATGATCTCGAATATTACTTTTGATTTTACTTTCCGTTCGTTAGCCACGGTAGGTTCCACTTTCTTATGGAGTGCATACAATGTTGTAGTGAGACTATTTTTACATGACCATTTCTCCATTAAGTTAATATGTTTAGGTTGATGCTTTCTTCCTTATTTCCTCAGCTAGACTTTCATTGTAGTACTTAGGGAGGACCCTTTGACTCTTGTAAAGCTACGAGCTTATTACATCGTATACTCGATGAAATGTTTGATTCCATTCCTCGCCTATAATTGTCCGTAATTACTTACCTCCACACCCTTGTGCTTGTAGGGTTACTCCTGAACTAATATTTTAACAGTCTTCCCAGTGGTACTCTTTTTTATTTTCATAACACTCATACGGTACCTTTAATTACCCCAACTCCTATCTGAAATATTGTTTTCCAACAATTGCGATTTCTTATCTGTGAGACTGAATTCCCTATGCTGGGGTTCAATACATTTATCTTGCACGATCTGTTGATTTATTTGTGTCCTCTTGTCTAGCCATAATTAGACTCTTCCTGAATCAACTGCTAACTATCGTTGGTGCGTTCTCATATAAATATTTCGCGTAATCTTTCTTGGGTTATTTCCTTTGTTTTAACTTACGACTCGCACTGGCTCCTTCTTTATCAATAACATCTCGGGCCGGAACCCTTACTTCCTCTCTTTGCATCGTGCTTGCATAATGTTCTGGAATCGTAGCATATCTGTAGTATTTTAATAAATGCAATCTCATCCCCTTTTCATTTTTATTGCACTTCCTTTACCATTCCATAGCTACTAGAACCACTTTATTCTGACTTAATGCCACATCACTCCATATTCCCCCCTTTAAGGGAGTACTAAGATTTAGTGCTACGATAATCTACGTATAGATGTTTTACCTCTTCATCTTTGGCGTCTTTTCACATCATCGATGACCCTCACTTGCCTTGCAAAAATCCTTCTGTACCAAGGATAACAAAATTCCTTACTCACGAGGGTGACACTTAGTGTAACTGGCACACATAGTCCCTTAAGCTTAACTTTGCTCACATTGCTTTCTTTAGTGAAGCATCTTCCTGAATGACCTTTAAAGATTATTCTTCTGTCGTCCATTCTATTATCGCCGGAACACAATCTCTGAAATTCTCATGATGCCGACTATTATCAAATTACTCAGTCCCTAAGTCATGTTTAGTTTACCTTGTTCACCAGCCCATACTGATTGGAATTACTATGGGGTCTAACTTTTCGTTATGGTAATCATGTTACAATCACGAACTTATTTCTCGAAATGAGGATATGACTTTATGGCTTATACTCTTTTATTGTCTCAAGACCTATCACCTATAGTCTTTTCCTTTACTTAACTATAGACATTGTAATACTGTCATTGTTTTGATCTACCGTTGTCATCCATGTATCACATCTTACTCGTAGTGCTTCATTAACTCTCTTCTAATTTCCCTGCTAAATTTTATGTCTATCACTTTATTCTGAAAACTTAAACAAGACATCCTTTTGGTAAACTTTTCATACTGATAGACATCCATACTGATTTGTATTACTCTGGGGTCTAACTTTTCCTTTTGGTAATCATGCTAGAGTCATGAACGTATTTATTTGCCCGAATTGTAATACTGATAATCTTTATTAACTGGGTATCTCGTACCCACATTTACCTTGCTTCTTTTACTTGCTAAAACTTGTGTCTACCTTCTGATTCTCTTATTCCTTTTTACCATACGAGTGGATAGATATTCTTGCCTTAGGGATCCTTATCAAGAAGCTTACACGTCTTAGTACACACATGTTCTGCTGAAGATCTCACATTTATTCATCATAACCATGATGCAAAATCGAGTTCCTCTAACTCAACTATTCCACAACCACATGCAATCTCTTACCAACTGCCTTTTGGATGTAGATATCGTCTTATTACAAATAAAATAGAATTGAGGAGTTTAAATTCTTACAACTGAGCTCTACTACACGATCTAGAGTATGAAGAAAGAGTGGCAATCCTAAAAGCCCTGTAGTCTATTGCTTATAAGTGTGGGGCACAACACACCCATAAATAAGACTCTACTAGACACGGCTTGTAGACTTCATACGACAGAACTGCTCCGATACTACTTTTGTCACGACCCAAACCGATGGGCTGCAATGGGCACCCGGTACCTTACTCAACCTAGTACCAACATAACGTATCTCTTGTATCATACTATCATAAGTAAATGAGCCAGAAAGTTTGTCATGAGATAAGTAGAATAAAACATGAGGAAATACTCAACATTGGACGACCCAACATGTAATACAAACTTATACATATGACATACCGGCCTATATGACCAAAATGATCACTCGTACACTGAACATAGGCCAACAAGGCCATACAATCTTTCATGTACATGACATATGTCTGCAAGCCTCTAGGAGTAGATAAATACCATAAAGGTCGGGACAGGGCCCCGCCATACTAATCAATACATGTCCAAATCATACTGACCAAATAAGCAACTCCGGAGCAAATGGAGTGCACCAACACCTTCCGCTGAGCTGATAGCCTATTTGGAGGACTCTCAACCTATCTATTGGGACTTGCGAGCATGAAACGCAGCATACCAGGGCAAATGGGACGTCAATACAAATAATGTACCGAGTATGGATGGAGTGAAAATCAGTAAATAAAAGGCATGAGAGACACATGGAGAAAATGACTCAACATGTAAGTCCAAATAGCTCTGTAAATCATTTCATATTTATAATGTCATGCATGTGCATATAAATGTCATACCGAGCATAGCTATATGTGTACATAACATCATTAAGCCTCCGAGGGCATCGCATCATATCATCTCGACCACTGTGGGCAACATCATCAACATATACCAGTTGATCAGGTAGTGGTGCATATATAACGCCGTAACCTTTTTCCATATCCCATATACATATAATATATTCGTATATAACGCCATATGGTCATGGCTCAATGTACATGTATACATGATTGAAATGCGTAAGAAATACGTTAATAAGATTTCTCGGAATATCATAAGCTTAATATGCCTTTCAGATAAACTTTATCAAATACGTATTTTTCTGAGACCCATGAACAGAAGATATAATAATAATTCACATGGGGAATCAAGAACATAGGCACCCCTAGCACTTCTATGAATAGAGTTATTTATGAAAGTTGTGCATTTGCACGTTTTGTTTGTATCATATGGATCATGCCAAAAGGAAAGAAGGGATAGTCTTAACATACCTAAACTGATTTTCTTAACAATCCCTCTAACACACGTCTTTTGCGAAAAACACGTAACGGTGGATTGGAGTAGGGAAAAATCCGTATTATATTCTTGAGAAAGATTGTACCGTGCTCCCTTGGAATTTGCAATTCACGCTATTATAGCACTGTGAAGTTTCAAACGAATTATTTGAGTCTCATTCGTTATTTAGCAAGCTTAGCAAAACATAACATCCCACTTAATGATTTAGGAAGATCTCTTATAACTTGTGGGTTGTGGGCCCCACTTGATAACGATGACTTTTGCCCAAATATCCCCTAAAATGCCACCTAATATCCAAACAAAAGAGTAACTTATCACCTAATTGACTTGCTGCCACGTTGGGGGCCCTTTAGGCTTATCCATAATTTTTCCAATTGCTCTGCCAACTCATTAATCTCCCACTAACTAACAATTAATCAGTTACCCATATAATTAAGAATTATCTCAAATTACATAAAATACTAATCACTTTTAACACACTTTATACACCTTACTACCATGGTCATGTCGTACCTTGTATGGCACTAGTCCATAAATACAGGATATTATAGCTTGGACCGTACTTTATCTCAAAATGTCAAACTTTGACGAAACTCATTTTCTTCCACTTGTTTACCCCCTGACCTTCACGGCTTTACTTATCACTTATTATAAATAGCATAATACTTATAACCTCAAAATAATCTTGTCCTTGAACTGATGCCAATTATCTTACGACAAATCCAACGTACAATACTACGAGGTGTAACGTCGATGTAATACTGTCAGGTGTATCCACAACTAGGTACCTCTTATAAGCTAATTACCCATTAACTTCACCTTCAATAGTTTCCACCAGAACGACAGTCAAAGGAATTCCAACAGCCTTCTCGAACCTAGATACATGATGCATCGGGTGCATGGAGAACAATAATGGGAAAACATCATACTCATAGTTTGGCCTATTTCCTTCAATATTCCATAACGCCTAATGTGACTACACATACATTACCTTCATTAACAATTCACCCAATATATTCATAGAGAAAATCTTGAGAATAACCCGTTCACTTTCTTCAACTCTAAATTCCTACGCGAAACACCCAAACTAAACCTTTGGTAACATCCAATAATTACTCTAAAATGTGCTAGCACGATTTGATCATAAACTTTCCTATCCAATATATTTGATCACAAGATGATGCTTCTTCTTTGACATGTTTGAATCTTCAACCCCCATAGGTTACTATAAATATGAACAACGAGGTCTGAGATTTGGCTGGAGTTTTTCAACAATCCGTCATTGTGCTGAGCAGGACATTTCAGGAGGTTATATCCTAAGATACATGAAGGTTACTACCAATAGTGCTGACATGGTTAATCATTATGATGACATCATTGATTCGACAAATGAGGCATAGAGTTGACTAGTAGGCATTGATAATGTAGGGACAATGTTCATGATTATGAGATTTAAAACAAATAAGTCATTTTAGACATGTTACATATGGGAGGGATGGTCGGGAGGCTAAAGACATTAACATCAATTATTCTTGGAAGACTAAGAGTCATGAAAAGGAAATCAACAGTTATTTCATTCCATATATGCCTTGTTCGGCAATAGTAGGCCTCATATAGAAATAGCCAAGTACGTGATACCAGTCACCTCTTGGAATGTAGGGAAAATTAGTTTATCTCGAAATGGGAATATTCTGGCTCCCTGAATGTGATATGGGTTTCAAAATACATATAGTTGCATTACGCTCTTAACAGTATTTGACACAAGGAATCTATGCCACAAGCCCACGAGGTTGAAAAGGAGGTTGAACACTTGTGAGATTATTATCATTCTGACAGCTTAACCCTTCATGAGAGTTGATCCTATACGAGAGGACTAGAGTGTTACAACCCATTTTTCGTACGTACNGTGATACCAGTCGCCTCTTGGAATGTAGGAAAAATCAGTTTATCTCGAAATGAGAATATTCCGGCACCCTGAATGTGATATGTGTTTCAAAATACATATAGTTGCATTACGCTCTTAACAGTATTTGACACAAGGAATCTATGCCACAAGCCCACGAGGTTGAAAAGGAGGTTGAACACTTGTGAGATTATTATCATTCTGACAGCTTAACCCTTCATGAGAGTTGATCCTATACGAGAGGACTAGAGTGTTACAACCCATTTTTCGTACGTACGAGTCATCATAAGTCGAATGATGTAAGCTCAAAAATGAAATCATATTTGAAAAGTTTGCAAAGTAAGTTAATCATATTACCTCGGACGTTACAAATATTGAAGATCACGAACAACAAGTACAAAGATGGTTGGAAGTTTCAGAAGCTAAAGGAATTGAAAACAAATAATGTTTCGTCGAAAGTCGACAAATTGGGAATGTTATAACATGTACTTTTGGAGTGAGACCAGGGTGTTTAAATTGATAAGTAGGTTATGTTATGANNNGAACAAAAGTCGATGAAAGGCATCACAAGTTACGTTCATAAGTTTTACATAAACTTTGGGTCAAATGTAACTGCAGTTTTCTCCCAATATACATAGAGTTATGGGGTGTTCGACCCATCAAATGAAAGATCTATGAGTCTATTTTCCAACTCATTAAACTGTTTGTCAATACAATATCGGAGTAGAGAGATATGGGCATGTTTGCGATACTGCGCAAGCTGCTAGGTGACAAGTAGGTGTGTCACCTACTTGCTTAAATGAAAGCCCAAAAAT